>CAKNXH010059129.1:60111-98506 GCA_932178445.1 Andricus quercusramuli
GCACGTGCACAGTTGGGCAAGTGACATCTGTGCACGTGCACAGTTGGTCAAGTGACATCTGTGCACGTGCACAGTTAGGAAAGTGACATCTGTGCACGGTAAAGTGCACAAGAGTCTATCTGTGCACGTCTAAATTTCGGCGTGCACAGTTGTCCAAGTACCATCTGTGCACGTGCACAGTCGTCGAAGTGACAACTGTGCACGTCTAAATTTCGACGTGCACAGTTGTCCAAGTACCATCTGTGCACGTGCACAGTTGTCCAAGTGACAACTGTGCACGTCTAAATTTCGACGTGCACAGTTGTCCAAGTACCATCTGTGCACGTACACAGTTGTCCAAATGACAACTGTACACGTCGAAATTTCGACGTGCACAGATGGGCTCCTGTGGTCTTGGACGTGCACAGATGGACGTGCACAGTTGTCCGTCCTGCCATCGACGTGCACAGTTGGGCACGTGCAAAGTTGCTACGTGCAAAGTTGTCCGTCACCCCTTTGAACCTATGACTCCTACCTTAGTAGGCGCTGGAGCAGCAGAGTAGGTTCAAAATACGCAGCCATCAATTCAATTTAGACCCTACTTTGACGCTAAAAATTTCCGAAATCGGCCGTTTTTCCACGTTTAGCGCCAAAGTAGGGTCTAAATTAGAAACTACATTGGTGCTCCAGGCCCTATCCTACATTGGCGCCCCAGACCCAACCTTTGTGCTCCAGCCCCTACACTGGCAATAATAATAATAAAAATAATAATGGCATAATTTCGGTAATGGTTATAAATTTTTAATTTGGCTTCCCTTCTCTGCAGAAATACTTTTACTATCAACTGTACCTCAGGAACTTAATATTGGAACAAAACTCATGAAGTATACAATTCTTTGTTTGTAGTTTTTTTCATCATATAATTTGAAAACTTATTTGTCAAATATCGTTGACGTTCACCTCAGTTTAGTGGAAAGATTCCTCAAGAGAATGTAACTGATTTGGTTTGAAATTACAGACTAGTCCGCCAATTTTTTATTTAATTTTTTTGTCCATAACCTCCAAATTTGGTTGTCTTTCGCAAGTCGAAAATCTGATTTAGATTCTTTTCTGGCTACTTGGGTCGATAGCATTCGATAATGTAAGGCTCAAATGGAAACTTTAGTTTCGATTTTGTAAGAAAATTAACATTTTTAAAAAGAATCCTTTCCTTTTTGCTTACAGATACTTTATTATTGCTAATATCGAAAAACTGGCCGATTCACATAGACGCCTTTTCAATGGGTTCTTGTTTCCTGGGTGTAGCTTCTAAATATTTAAAGTAGGGCCTGTAGGTTCAAACGGAGTCAAATGAGGCTCTAATGTTTGATTCTGTAGGAGTAAAAACCTCAATGTAGGGGCTATAGGTTTAAATAGCGTCAAAGCAGGTTCTAATGAGGAGCTGCAGGTTCAAAGTAGGGTCTAAATTGGTCTCAATTTCGACTCGGGCGTTTTGTGCACCACGCACGCGTAGCGATGAGGTGCCGACATAAAACGAGATTAGATTGTAATTTTATTTAGTTAAAAAAATCCAATTTTATTTCCTGCTGCCTACAAAATTTTGCGTCTCAATTTTGGCTCAATATTCGGCTGAAAATAAGCCTAGTTTTTTTGTGAGTGTTTTGCAAAACTTTGGGGATTTCATTGCATAAGCACTGAGAATATTAGGCTATCTTTTTACTTTTTAGTTTCATATGTCATTTTTTCAACTATCGATTAGTATTTTCTCCATTTACGATTTCGCAATCATGAATTTGAGATGAATCATTTTTCTTTGTTAATGTTCTTTCGCATCTAGCATAGCATTTCTGGAAAATGAAATTTTTACATTTTTATAACATTTCTCACGATTATAACAAAAACTATATGTATCTTATAGGAAAAATAGTTCAAATAAAGTTTGTAGACCTTTTTGAGATTAACAACTTTTCTTCATAATATTTTTGCGTATATCGTATCGTTTGGCTTAGAATTTAAATTTTTTATTTTTCATCAAAACTTTTAAGGAGTAATACCATAAACTTAAAAAAGACACCAAAGCACAAAGCCATCCAATTCAATCAATTCTTTCAAGAGTTACAGAGCTTCATACTACAGCTGGGCAGACATACACACTTATCAAAAACCCTTTTTTATAATTTAGGGAGTTTTAAAACGTCGAGTTTTTACTAAGCTGGCGATGTGAAATTGTTCATAAAAAACAAACAGCAACCTTCTCATGCAGATGAATATAAAAAAAATTCTTTAGATACCACCACACGAAGTCGTCCTAATAAATTTGACATTATACATGGAACAATTTGTTCTCGATTTTACCCCTTCTAAGAAGTTCTGTAAACTTTCGAGATTCGCATTGTATCCCAGCCTCCGGCCAAAAGCCTTAATCTCGGAATACATTAATTAATTCATCGGGGTAGAATAAGCATACTGACACCCAGCAGAATATGATTTCTTACTCACGATCCTCTTTCCTCTCCGAAATCTGCAACCAATGAAATCCCAGTCATCTGCTGCTTGTGAGTGCACGTATAGTGCGTATTTCTACAGTGATGTTAAAATTCCTAAATATACGTTCTTTGCCTTAACTTGAAACAAGCTCAATCCGCCGACAGCACCCACCCTTGCTGTCACTACCAAAACTCAAACACGAAACCCGTTAAGTGAAATCTCTTATTCCGATATAACGTTTCGTTCCTCCTTGCCATTTTCACTGTAGCTGCTGATTAACTCTGTCAGTGCCAGAGAGTCGTGATATTAATTTCAAATCAAACGGTACGAAAGTAGGCGAGAGGCGAGACGTGACTTATGTTTCCTCAAAACATACCTTACCTAATACTGAGTCAAAGTGGTTTTGGAAGAGAGCATAAATCGATCAAAGCCCATTGTTCTTCTCTTCTAAAGAAAATATGTTCAGGCACTCAATTTAACTGCTTATATTTTATCACATTCAATAACATTTTAAATAGCAGCTAAGGGTAGGCTGATCCTCACAACATGAAGTAATGTTTTCTTTCAAGGATCTTGCGCTCCTATGCTCGAATTTCGTGATTTTATGCAAGATAATAATAAGCGCCAAATCTGATCCCAAACGCGCTTTTTGATTATTTTTATTAATCATTCGCGCAATTATACGAATAAAAGGAAAATATGAAATTTGAAGCGATTGGTGTTTCTTCCAAAAGCGGTAGAACTATCTGATTGGTACATTTACCTTACAGTTCATGTCTGATGTGTCAGGGCACTGTGAAAATCACCGTCGAAACTTTGCAGCACAACATCTTTCACAAGTAGTGATTTTTGCGTTATTTTCTATTACAACATTCCACACAGTACGAATTGACAAGACTGTTCCTGTGCGTTAAAATTGCCACTGTTAAAAAAGTGTAGAATTATTAGTAAGTACTTACTAGCGCAATTATGCAATCAATGATTTGTAAGTTATAAATTTCGAACATGTGGGTCTTATTAACTGCAAATAACAAAAAATTTTCATAGAAAATTCGAAATTATGATTTTCTGTGAGTAACTAGTGAACTATTGGAAACAGGAAAAAATGGACAACAGTTTTTGGTTTGCCATCCAAAGATCTTAATTATTGCGAGTAAACAAATTTATTAATGCATGAAAAATAAATACCTTGATGATAAATAATGTAAACAATCTCTAAACATTGAAGCGGATTATTGATGACCCTCGGAGGCCTTGGGAGCCTTTTTAGATAATGTTGCCCTTGTCTTGAGTTCTTCTTCAAGACATATATGTAGTCTCGCTTGAAACTTAGACTTAGAAAACGTCTTGAGCATATCCTGTATATTTTTTCCTTGGGTGGAGGGAAGGGTAATTAAAGACTTAGCCAATTCGTATTATCTTTACTCGGGAGGAAAATCTTGATAACCCAGGTGGAAATATTTGGTTTTTATTTGGTCTTGGGTGAAGACTCATCAAAGACAATTTCAAGTGATGCAGTATGTCTAGCTCGTAAGACTGAGCAATACTATTTTTGATGGCTTGAGACATATATTTCCGATTAAGAGGCAAAAATGTATACCTTGAGACAAGGTTATTTGATTTGGAAAGAACCTGAGAGATTTATAACTCACAGACAAGCCAAAGTCTTCCAAGGCCTCCGAGGATAATTACTAATCCGCTTTGAATTTTACAGAATGTTTGTATTATTTATCTTCAAGAGACCGATCGCGGGCTTCAGCGCGCTAGTTTTTATCTTTAGGATGCATTGCGAAACCTTTTATTATTTTATTATTTCAAAATGAACTATTTTTATGTAGAAATTATTTTTTTAAAGTTAATCTTATAATTCAGTGTATACATAACTTTTATCATGTCATTAGGACATTGTTCTCCCAAAAAAATACGTAATGATTTCCAAGATCGAACTCGAGAAAATGCCATGAACAATTTTTCATGATTGAATACATTTTTATGAACATCTACTCCTATTTTTTCAAAAGTTTTTGCTTGACTTTTATTGATTGCCATTGCGAATGCTAATTTAATTGAGAATTGTCCACGTCTGAAAGTGAAAGGATAAACGTCTTCACAGTGCAGTGTAATGCGGTGAATGAATACAATATCTCCCGTTTTATCACCAGTTAGGATGCGACATCGTAAAAGATTATTCTCAAATTCTATTACTTGTGAACTCGTTCCATTGCATAGAGACCTTCGTTAATACTGAGGTTTCTAAGTAGCATTACTATGCAATTATTTCGTAATTGTAATTTATACGGTGGAAGTTTAGGAGGATTTAAAGTATGAAGATATTCTGGCAGTATTACATCATCAATGTCTCCTTCTGTTGTCTTACCAAGTAATTCTACAACTCTGCAATTGATTTATTCAACATCAAAATTTCGTGCAGATAATATACCTATTTTCGCTATATCTTCGTACTTGCGATTATCAATTAATTGTTTAAATGTAGTTTGAACCATGTCATCCGTTCTTGGAGTTACACATTGTTTTTGAGCTTAAAGTATTATCATTGTCATTTGAAGTACCATTGCCAACAGACAGTAAATATTTCGCAAATTCTACCTCGCTTGATAAAGTTAGCATAGTTTGGTTTAATGACAACACTGAAAAATGTTTCCATAGTGCACTAAACTTGATAGATAAATTGTCCAACTTACTTCGAGTAGCATTGACTTTTACAGGTAGTAATCGTCTAAAATCTCCTCCTAGAAGCATAATTTTTCCTCCAAATGGCAAGTCAATATTCACAAAGTCACGGACAGTTCGATCAATTATTTCCAAAGCATATCTTGGCGCCATTGGAGCCTTGTCCCAAATAAAATGATACGGAATCCGAAAATAGGGGAACAGGTATACCAAAAGTTTTATGAACAGTCTTTCCTTGTGGAAGTAATATTGCAGCAATTCCTGTGAATGCCATTGTACAAATAGTCTTTCTCTTACTTCTTCATGAATGATATAATGTAGTGTGAATGTATGTTTTACCTGATCCACCTAGCCCATCAATATCAAAATAGGAAGTAAAAGATGTTTTTTCATCCGTCATGACAACATCGAATACTTTATCGAAAATATCTTTCTGTTTTGTATTCAATTGTTTATACTGTATCATACCATTTTTCTCATGTTATGGAAGTAACATTTCATCATTATTTCCATCTTCAATGGCAATATCATTTTCGGTTAGTTGTAGCATCGTTTGAAAATTACGAAGATCAGATCTTACATGGGATTGGAAAGTGTTTATTTGAATATAAGCTCTTCTATGTGCTTCATCTAAATTATAATTTCTCTGAAAATCTTGTGACATTGCATCCTGGAATTCCTTTCATAGTTTTTCTGGATTATTTGGATGACAGTATATTAGAATACGTACAAACAAATGCCGCAATTGCCGAGACATCATCCATACTTCACCTTCTGTCATTGCACGATCCCATTCTGCACCGTCTTCGACAAAACATAATGCTAAGTATGCACTGTGAAATGTGTCATGTATTTTACCGTCCACTGTTCTGATATCTTCGTCAGTAACAATATTATCAGTAACAGATATTATGAAGTGTGTGTTTTTCGTTGGGATTTTAAATTTCAGCGGAAATATATTTATCAACGATATCAAGAGTAGTTACTTTATTATTTTGTTTCAACGTAAGTGGTAGATGAAGATGAGGAAATCCTCGGTTTTGATATTCAACAACATATACGTGTGCAAGTACTTCGCTGAATAACTTCTTCTTCACAATAATATTAGTAAGTTCATCTTTTTTGATATTAATAACGCGCGATAGAATTTCCGGTCTGTCTGGTACTGTTTGTATCATCTGCTGTTCGTTGTAAATGATCGAATGATCCTTGAAAAGTATCAGCACGAATTTGTTTTTGATTCATCCTACAAAAATGCATCCGATATTTTTCAATTTTTACATAGATATCGACAATCCATTGCAAGAATAATCATCCTCCCAATAAAAATACATTATCATCTCGAGTTGCTATTCTGTATTTGGTGTATGCAGCTCGTGACACACGTTTATCTCTATTCATACAGAGAATATTTTTATGCCAACATCTTGTATCATGTGGATGAAATAACGAGTAAATGCAAGATTCAACGTTAGGGTCCATGGAGCGAATATATTCAAGCTCTTCTTTATCTTTATCATGTATGGTTACGTAAGATTCTAAAATATCATCTTCAGCAGTTGTGGTGAAAATTGCGGCTACTTTATTAATTTTTTGTAAATTGTAACTGCTACTATACATTGCAGGTTATAATAAAAATAATAGTTGCATTTCAGGTTCAGTTTGTATATTATTGTTCACCATTGTTTGTTCTATTTCTTCATGCATCATACGGTACGATTGCGCAAATATATTGCAGCTGCAAAGAGCAGTCTCAATTAGATCAACAATTTCCCTATTCAACGTAGAAATTTGATTGCATCGAATATTCGTAGCTCCATTTTGACCTGCGATAAATAGTTGACCAAAGGAAGGACTTTCATTTGCATCGGGATAAAAAGATGTATCAATTTGATAATAAACCTGGCCATGTATTTTGAAGCAGAATGGTCAAGGACGTCTGTTATTGAATTTCACTAAATTAGCATTAAAAGACGCAAAGACAGATTCATTCTTATAGCACCGTATACGTTAGTGAAAATGATTTGATTATTTGTGTGTACCATCAAATAAACTCTTTATTATTGGTGGTAGATTAGGTAATGGTTTAAGAATGATTTCGCTATGACGGCAAAAATCATTGAAAGAATTTGTCTTATTAGCCACTTGTTCCGCTTTAAAGTGTTTCGCGTTGCAATGTGCACATAAAATTGATTTAGACTGTCAGTATTACGCATTTTTCGACGAAGACGACATAATCGTTGTTTAGTAGCATTTTTCTCTCGGATTTGTCTTAATGCCTCTTCTTCGGTAAGAGTCTGTTCAATTTGAGGAGCTGTATACATTTGTGAGTGTTCTGCCATTTTACCATCAATATTTGGTACTAATTAGTTTCTAATACTGCAGGCGTCTTAGTAATTGTATTTCATGACGATTATGTAATTTCGGAAATTACATTATGAGTTTCCTGTGTTTTTGTACTTAACATAAATATCATCATTTCGTATTTTTTCAATGTTAATTATATCTTGCTCATTACGCTTTGCACGTATTTTTTGACGATGAGCGTGCTGTTTAGCAGCAGCTTTTGTCGTTTTAAAAGCTGAAGTTGTTCTTCAGCTTGAGTACGTTCAATTTTCCTTTTTGGCATTTTTGTATGAAAAAATTAAGTACAAAAATGCAATTGGTACGTGATAATGGAAGTATTACTTTACTTATTCTGTTATCAATAGATGTATAACTAAATCTGTCTCTTTCTCCTCTTCGCAGAGAACGTTAAGGTGAGAAAAGTTTGATGTCACACTTAAATGAATAAATAATGTAGAGAGGTTATGTCTTGGTGTGGCGCGCTGGCATTCAACCACAATGTGACATCAGACCTTTCTCACTCTAACATTTTCTGTAAAGAGGAGGAAATGGATGTGCGCACGCAATTTATCCTTAGAATTGGTTACCTTCCTTCAAACTTGTCACTTATTACGAATTCGAATAACTGATCGAAAAGCACGTCGCACAAAACACTAAAAGAAATGATTGAACAGAGTAAGGCGCATTTTCCTCTTAAATTAAGAATTTCACTTACTTCATTAAGGATATTACTAGGAATATGCCTGTAAGAATATGACACTCTTGATATTAGCGTGTCGTTTTTTCGGTGTGGTACCTACAAAATAAATGGTATCTGGTAAAAATATCTGTATTTGGATTACCTTATATTTTTGTATATAAAAATTAGTATTATCTTTTTATGCCTTTATTTAAATTATAATTTTATTCTTTTGAAATGACATGTAATTATATTTTTTGGTTTAATTTTAACTTATGAATAGAGGCCTCGGTGGCTCAGAGGATAGCGCGTCGGACTTCCATGCAGGAGGTCCGGGGTTCGATCCCTGAGCCGGGTACCAATGGAAATTTTCCTATGTACTTCAACCGGAGCTTCGGTGGTTCGGAACCCACCTTAAACTGTAGGTCCCCTCAGAAAAAGCTGGTATCGTACCAAGGTGGGGCCCCATGTCGAGGGGAATAGCCTTGGAGGTCGAAGCCGATTCTGTGAAGACTCGAAAATGAGTCAGCGTTCATCTTGTGCTTGGGAGCTTCTATAGGAGGCACCACGCTTGATGGTCGCTGGCCAATTTCGAGTAATGAACACACACTGACATAACACACCAGGACAGTGCTTCGAATCTGTGCATCTACCTGATGACCTCAGAGGGATCGCTCCGTACACCCTAGCCTGCCAGGGAGGCTGCTGAATGGCAGAGTGGGCGAGGATCACTTTGCCTGATCAACAAAGGAGGACGTCGTTTACTGTGCGATAGGTATGCCTGGCACCTGAGAGGTACAATCGCAGAACGTTGATAACAGCGGAAACCACCGAGATCCAAAAACACTCGGTGAAGGATGGCCGGGTTCGGAGTACTGCCTTGAGAATAAACACGGGTGTGGCACAATAGGGGATGGGGTCAACTTTGCACGTAGCAGCTTTGCACGTGCCCAACTGTGCACGTCGATGGCCAGACGGACAACTGTGCACGTCGTTGGTCAGACGGATAACTGTGCACGTGCACAGTTGTCCAAGTGACAACTGTGCACGTCTAAATTTCGACGTGCACAGATGGACTCCTGTGCACTTTAACGTGCACAAATGTCACTTTCCTAACTGTGCACGTGCACAGATGTCACTTGCCCAACTGTGCACGTGCACAGATGTCACTTGTCCAACTGTGAACGTGCACAGACGTCCCTTGCCGAACTGTGCACGTGCACAGATGTCACTTTCCCAACTGTGCACGTGCACAGATGTCACTTTCCCAACTGTGCACGTGCACAGATGTCACTTTCCCAACTGTGCACGTCGATGGCCAGACGGACAACTGGGCACGTCGTTGGTCAGACGGACAACTGTGCACGTGCCATATGTGCACGTGCACAGTTGTCCGTGTACCAACTGTGCACGTCTAAATTTCGACATGCACAGTTGTCCAAGTACCAACTGTGCACGTGTTCAGTTGTCCAAATGACAACTGTGCACGTTGAAGTTTAGACGTGCACAGTTGTCACTTGGACAACTGTGCACGTTTATGTCCTTACGTAAGGGTTTATAACTGGTATAAAAACAACTATAAAACCTTACTAATTCTCTCTATTTATCATATCTCATAAATTGGCCTAGTTTTAAGTGCTTTCTCGTATAAAAATTCATAATTGGTTCCGAATATCATAACTGCACGTATCACTCCAAAGGTGAGATTCATAAATCTATTGAAATTGGTTGAAATCGATATTTCTTAGTTGAATAATAATATTTCGCAACCCAAAACTCGATTGTTAAATGATAAACTTGCTAAGACTATAGCCAGAAAGTTTTCGATTCTAAAGAACAAATGGGAGAAAGAATTCGGACATGCGCAAAAGTTTGAAAATCCCGCGAGCCTCACTTTCGACGAATTTATAGAATTCAAGGAATTCATAGATTTCCGCGAATTCGTAGTGAATTTGCTGAATTAGTTATAATCGTTGAATTGTCTGACTTCCCTGAATGCCTTGCTTTCTCTAAATCCCTTGAATTCTCTGAATCCCTTGAATTCTCTGAATTATCTAAATTCCTTGAATTCCCTGAATTCTCTGAATTCCCTGAATTCTCTGAATTCCTTGAATTCTCTGAATTCTCGGAATTCCGTGAATTTTTGGAATTACCTGAATTATCTGAATACCCTGAATTATCCTAATTCGTTGAATTTGTCGAATTCTCTGAGTTCCTTGAGTTCGCGGAATTCCTTGAATTAGCTGAATTTCTTGAATTCTCTGAATTCCTTGAATTTGTCAAATTTAAAGAATTCTGTGAACTCCTTGAATTCATTAAGTTTGTTGAATTCGTTAAATTTGTAGAATTCTCTGAGTTTCTTGAATTTGTTGAATTCGTTGAATTCCTTGAATTCGCTGAATATCTAGACTTCGCAGAATGCCTTCAAATTTGCTGAATGTCTAGAATTCTCTGAATTCCTTGAATTCTCGCAATTCCCTGAATTATCTGAATAGCCTGAAGTCTCTGAATTCCCTGAGTTCTCTTAATTCGTTGAATTCGGCGAATTCTCTGAATTCCTTGATCTTTCTGAATTCCTTGAATGCTTCCAATCCTCTGAATTCCTTAAACTCTCCGAAGTCCCTGAATTGTTTGGATTCCTCGAATTCTCTGAATTATTTGAATTCTTCGAATTCCTTGAATTCCTCGAATTCTCTGAATTCTTTGAATTCTTCGAATTCCTTGAATTCTTTGAATTCTCTGAATTTCTTAAATTCCTTGAATTCTCAGAATTTCTCGAATTCTGTCAATTCTCTGAATTTCTTGAGTTTGCTGAATTTCTTGGATTCGCTCAATGCCTTCAATTTTATGAATAACTTGAATTCTCCGAATTTCTTGAATTCCCTGAATGCAAGAAATTCTCTGGATTTGTCGAATTCTCTGAATTACTTGAGTTTCTTGAATTCCTTCAATTCGCTGAATGCCTTCAATTTGCTGAATGCCTTGCTTTCTTTGAATCCCTTGAATTCTCTGAATTCCTTGAATTCTGTGAAGTCTTCAAGTTTTCTGAATTCTTTGAATTGTCTGAATTCCTTGGACTCTCTGAATTACTTAAGTACGACCCTTACGTAAGGATATAAACGTGCACAGTTGGGCAAGTGACATCTGTGCACGTGCACAGTTGGGCAAGGGACATCTGTGCACATGCACAGTTGGGCAAGGGACATCTGTGCACGGTAAAGTGCACAAGAGTCCATCTGTGCACGTCTAAATTTCGACGTGCACAGTTGTCCATGTACCATCTGTGCACGTGCACAGTTGTCCCAGTGACAACTGTGCACGTCTAAGTTTCGACGTGCACAGTTGTCCAAGTACCATCTGTGCACGTGCACAGTTTTCCAAGTGACAACTGTGCACGTCTAAATTTCGACGTGCACAGTTGTCCAAGTACCATCTGTGCACGTGCACAGTTGTCCAAATGACAACTGTGCACGTCGAAATTTAGACGTGCACAGATGGGCTCCTGTAGTCTTGGACGTGCACAGTTGTCCGTCCGGCCATCGACGTGCACAGTTGGGCACGTTCAAAGTTGCTACGTGCAAAGTTGTCCGTCACCCACGGAAAAAAAAGTGCTGGAAATTTTCATTGACCAAGTATGTGACTTTAGGATAGGTCTAAAAGCATTTGATAATTTGAAAATATCGTATTGGAAAATCATGCAAATAGTGCTTGAAGAAATAAAAGACTTCTTAAATTGCGTCCAGCATAGTCAGTGAAGCACTCCTAGACTCCATCAAAAAAATATCACAGAAAAATTTGTAAGCCGTTCAACACTCCAATATTAAATTCTCAAAGACAGTCAAGGAAGGGTTCGTAGACTGTCAAGCTAGCCATTTATGCTAATAATAAATAAAAAATTATTTTTTAAATTTATAATATTATTATCTTCAACTTATATATTTATTTAAATATTATTATAACACACACAATTATTACTTACATCAATCGCTCACTTTTTTCGCTCTAAAAAATCGGACGCACGCTGCGGGGATTCGAACTACCTATCCTAGACACGAGACTAACGCAACTCATTCTTAACCGCGCAAGCCCCTCGGCTAATCGATCGGGCTGAAAACACAGTAAAAAATCTTGGCGTGCTGCTACAGCTGAAAACTGCGTGGCCGCGTAAAAAGAATTTTAGTGAGGACTGCGAATTAGACAACTTGCTGCAAGACTGACTTTGCATAACAAGTTAATTAAACAATTTTTTTTTTAATGGAAAAATATAATTTTCCACGGAAAATTATTTTTTGACCAGTGTCTACTTCAATCATACCAATGTGAATTTGTCTCTGAGCCCCACTGAGCGCGCTTCTGAAAATTCTCGCAGAGAGTCATGGACTGTTTTTCTGACTTGCATTCGAGTTCTTAGTTTTTGAATCACGCACTTATTCAATTCAAGTCCTTGCAAATATGAAGTTAGTTTATAGCCACTTCATGAGTGTATATCTTTTTTTTTTGTAAACTGTCTTATAAGAATTCCAAGCCTGTTGTTTCTTGACTGCGCTTGAAAACTTCCATGACTTTTCTTTATTTTTCCATGAAAATGTATGATCACTTTATAGAAAGTATACGAGACTTGATAAAAATGATGGCCCGTCCTGAAGTCTAGCACTAATCTACGAAATGTTCCAAGACTTATTTTTTCCGTGCCCGCACAATAGGCTTCTTAGCTTGAGCGCCAGGGGTTGGGACCTCACGGAGCCCTCCCCGCCTACATTACAAACTAACTAACTAACTTATGAATCTTTGACCTGTTTCTCTAATCTAAATTTGTGTTGTAATGATATCTGTTTATTTTTTAAGTACAGCTTTTTCTTTACCTGAAAAGAAAAAAAATTATTGTAACATAAAAGCATTAAATATACTATGAAGTAAATCAGTAAAACCTAATTGTAAATTGAACATAAGGATAATGAAATATTTAAGCACACTTCATTTCATATTTAACCTCATTAGGGGTATCTTTATATTTTTGTAGTAAATAGTTGAATAATCTATTGAAATTAAATAAGTTAAATATCTTATTTTGTACATTTAATATATAATTTGCCAATTAAGAAATAATCTAAAGATAATGCCGCACAGTGTTCCGAAAAATGAATTTTGTATTAAAAAAAGTGTACACCCCTCATTTTTTATCTGATTTGAAATTTTTATTTGAAATTAGAAGTGAATAAATTTTTTACAACATTTTTTTCTTTTCGCACAGGAAAATATTTTTTTACAGCTTCAAAATCAGCTTCAAAATCCCTCATCTGATAGTCTCGACAGTACAGAACATTGTTAATTATTAACAGTTTCCGTTTCTTTGAACACATTTTATATAAAATAGGCAATGTATAAGTTTGTAATTGAAAAACCTTCACTTTCATAAAAAAATGTAATTTAATAAAAACTTTTTTTGAATATTGCATCAACATTTAAGTATAAAGCGTATAGCAGTAAGTTCCGATACACTAATTGCATACAAAATTCTGAAATTTGATAAATCTTTTATAGAATATATAATATTTTGTAGACTTTTTTGTACAATATTTTCTATACACTTGCAAAAATGATTTTTCTTCATTAAACTTGTCTATGTAAATAGACAAGTTAAATTTAATTTAAATATTTGTAGGTAACGTAGTTTATTTAGTAATTTCAAATAGAATAATGTAAAAAAGTATACTAACCATGAAGTGTTAATTTAATATTAAAAATGCGTTTTTTTCATTATCTTTGTTTATCAAAGTAAATGATTTAAAATGCAAACACAAAAATGTTCTGTTTTATATCATATTTGTTTAAAGCAATAGCAACTTTTATTAATGGAAATATTTTGCACCAGATATCCCATGCCTATTTGGTGGTTGAGTTTCGTACAAAAAACAAAATATTTATCTCGCAAATGCCATGCACTCTGGTTTTCCATTTTGTTTATGGAAATGAAAATTGTTAATATTCATCAATTTTATGTCTTTCGACCTCTCCGTTAACGCATTTAGAGACAGGCTCGCGTAAAACAAAAATATTTATGGCGAAAAAAAGTTTTTTTTTTATCAAGTTTGTTTATGAAACAATGACAATTTTCAATACTCAGAAATTTCCTTTATTTTGTCCTTTCCGTTAATTCTTTCAAAGGCAAACTCGCGCGAATAAAGCAAAGATTCTGCGCGAAAATAATAAAATGTTGCTTTTGTTTATCCAATTTGTTTCTGATAATAAAACGTTGATGAATAGAAAAAATAGAAAAATTTTTAATTTTTATCGCACTTTGCGTTAAATAGATAAATTTTGATAAAGGCAAATAGAATAATCGTATGTCACAGGTATCTTAAAAATTTATTTGAGTCTAATTAACAAAAAAATTGTAAATTGGATGAAAATTAAGAGCTGTTGATTTGTTTTGAAAGTAAATTTCTATTTCTGACCACTGTCCACCGGTCCTGGTAGTGGTATCCCAGCCTTTCTTGTGTAAATAAAAAATAATTCATATTTGCGCATTTTATTTTTGTAAAAAATTATTGTCTAACATGACATTCAGACTTAACTTTTCTTGGACTAAGCATGAACAAATATTATTGTATTTTGAGGTTAGAAGAAATTGTGTAATAGCAATACCAGCGCGGCGCAATCTTTCTGTCCTGGCTATTCTATCCTTAGTTGGAAAGCTCCAATAAATTTCATATTTGCGTAAGATTGTTACTGAAAATGTAAAGTTTTAAACCATTTCTGCTTAGATATTTGGTGATTCTTTATATAGCTTTTAGAAAACAATTTTTTTATTTTTCAAATATTTTATAATATCTTCTCGATATTCTATGGCTCAATATGCGTAAATATTAATTATTTGTGAGTTATAAAAAAGTATGTGATATTTGTTGTCTGCAATTGTTGAAATATGAATTTTCATGTGCTTAAAATAAACACTTTAATATTGCGTATTTCAATTTGTAACGCCAGCTAACAAGATGTCTGCATGGTAAGGGGGAAAGAATAATAAGAATTGCATTTAGAAAAACTTGATTTCTTCAATAACTTTAAAAAAAAGTACTTTTCACCAGGAGTTTATTTGTATATAATTTCTTATATTTAAAAATGTAATAAGTTAAATAATATAATGTATAATTTTTTGCAATGATAGTATTATTTAACTGAATATGTTTTGAAAAATACAAAATCTTGAATGCATTTTTGTCTTTTTCTTAAATTTAATTCTTTTTGATTTAAAATTGAAAATATATTTTGGTTGAAATATCAAGTATTACTTTTTTGTTGATAATGTATCTTATTCAATTTAAAATTGAATTATTTTCATGGAAAATTCAACTGTTTTGTACAACTTGAAATGAATTGGCTGAATTTTCCTTCTTTATTGACTTCAATATCTTAAATTTTTTTTAATTCGTCTTTTTGCTTCTAAATTCCATCTCTTTCGGGTTCCTGCATAAATTACGTAACACTTTTTGGGGGGAGGGGGGTATAGCTTAGTGTTACATAATGGTGAAAAACTACAGGGAAAATTCGGAAAAAGCGTTACATAGGGGGAGGGGGGGGGGGTCAAAATTGTCGGAAAATTGCGTTACGTAATTTATGCACGACCCCTATTTCTAAGATGCACGTTCAACATGCGCACGATGTTTAGCGACGCGCTAAATGTTTACCGAAATTTTACGTCGTATTTTTCCGACGCGCTCGATGTTTACCGAGATTTTTCAGGGCTTCGCATATAATAGAAAAGAATGATGGTGAGAGGTGGGAGGGAGTAGGGACAACCATCGAGTGTGGACCGACCGACAGTAAATATCGATAGAAATGAATCCGCTCACTGAAGAACAAACTTATTTGAATCAAAGGAAATTTCTTTGATTCAAAGAAATGGTAGAGCAGAATATGGCTGAAGAAATATTTCTTCAGATTAAACAAATCTTTTCTTTGGATCTGAGGGACGCCATGCTTAAGGCATAGAACTACTTACTCGACTCTGTAAAATATTCGTTGAGCGAAACAGATTTGTTATTGACTGTATAATAAGTAATAAGTAAGTATTTGATAGGATAGGTGAATTCCGTAATGTAAAGAAGTATGGTGTAAGTTCAAGAAAATAATTATTACATACTTATTACATACCAAAGAAAGGTAACTCGGACTGAGTAAAAGTTTTTTTTCTAACCAAATATATGATTCTTTGATTCAAATAAGCGTATTTTTTGGTAAACTAAATATTTCTTTGCAACAAAGAAATCTTTTTCAACGGAGAGAAATGTTTATTTGTTTCTAAGATGCGGCATATTATTTTTAAAAAGGACGTAATAGAGTTGAGAAAATATTAATTGATTCAAAGAACCATTCACTCAAACACAAAGTTCTCCTATTGTTTAAAAATGTTGAATAGATCAAGTATAAAAATTAAGCAGGCCCATTCTTTGAAAAAAATATTCAATGCAATTATAATGATTATAACTTATAATAATATATTTATTTTCATTTTGCGGAGTAGGAAAAAGAATTTTGAGCTAGACCAACTGACCAATGCTTAGGAAGACCGATAAATACCAATCACCACATATTTCAGATTATATCTTTGGTGAAAATGTATGGCTCACTTAAAGCCTGGAGAATCCATTTCTATTGTGAGACTATAAACTCTGTGCACCTGGCGGCATAGTTTTGAACTACTCGCTACAAATGAGGAATTTTACCAAAATATTTTTTCGAATGAATTCTGTATGAAGTTATTTCAAAAATGAAGGGTAGAAATGCAAAAGGAGGCAAGCGCCATTTTTCACTTTTTTCAGGAGAGACTAAAAACATGTTGTAAATTCAGCGGGACCATTTAAGAAAAAAATAAGAAAGTACTTTCGAGATACTTTCATGCTATATCGAACTAATTAAAGTTTGCTCACAAAAAGCTATCCGGTTTCGAGAAATTGAATGAAACAGGTCACGTTTCGAGGTTAGATTTTGGGTCCGTATCGACTTTTAACATCTTTCAACATTAATTGTGGAGTCGATTTGCAGTTTAAGAAAAAACTAAGAATTCGAATTCTAACTATTGAATGAAGGAATTGATTTCCAAAAAGTTTGTTTAAAAAAAATCATGCAGTTTCGCGAAATTTGAAAATCTAATTGTGACTTCGAAATGGTGTAAAACTGACATTTTAACTTGAAAATAATGACGATAGCAGTAATAATTTTGCATATTTCCAAAAAATGAGCAATTGGGTTTCAGGTTATTCAGTGCTGAACGGAAGGAAACAAAAAGTAATTAAAAATAATTAGCCAGTGTCGAGAAAAATGAAATTTGATTTTTTACTTTGTGGTTAGAAAAGCTTTTCGTACTATGAAAACAAGAACACAAGTTTTAAAAAATGATGCCCCAAATAAATCCTTTGGCAGGCATGTGTAATAGAATTTATCTGATTTTTTGAGCTAATAAACCCGATTTCGAAAATTTGGCGCTTGACTCCTTTTGCATTTCTACCCTTCAAATATATTTCTTCACTTGGAGGAAATATTTATTGGACATAAATCCCTTCACTCTATTTATTAAAAGAAACATATCTTGCAAGTGAATGAATTATTACTTAAGTGAGCAAATTTCTTTGTTCAACTAATGACACGTTCTATTAGAACAACATTATCAATCTCCTTATATGAAAGAAATATCTCTTTCACTTAATTAATATTGCTTTCATTTATGTAAATATTTCTTTGATTCGAAGGAATCAAAATATTTGTTTCACGCATCGATGAGCTACTTATTTCAATTAAAATATTTTTTAATTCAAAGGCTCAAAATTATTGAACTGAAAAAATATTTTTTTAGATGCGAAAGCAAGATTCAAGGAAACTAGGTTGTTAGTTTTTTAAGATATAAATTTCTTGAGTTGATTATCTCATATTCTGAGGCCAAAAAATATTTCATTATTTCAAAGAAATAGGGCCCAAAGAAATGATTTCTTTAAATCAATGCACGAGTTTGTTGCTTTTGAACGATATTCAGTACAATTAGGTAAACGGTTTTCTTGCTCAAATGAATACAGTCAAAGAAATGCATTTCTTTGGATCTAAATTTTTTTTCTCAGTGCACATTTGAATGTTTGACCAATAGAGTTCAAGGAAACTTGGCGCCAAATAAATTGACCAATCAGGTTAGTGGGTTACGCGTGAAGTTTGCTTCAAGGTGACACATTTGAAGTTAGTCGAAATGCATGTCCTTTTTAGATAAGAAAGGATGGTATTTATTTCTTATGTATTGATAAGTTTGGTATGTATGTATGTATGCATGTATACCATTAAGCCATTTCCCTTTTGGGGTAGGCGTGACAGTACCCTATTCGGGTAGTGTTTCTATGTGGATAGTTTCTTGTAGTAAATAACTACAAGTGTGGGCTCACCACACCAACGACACGCCAACAGCACGCAGTTAGTAGTATTCCCGAACGGTCACTCATCCAAGTACTAACCGCGCCCAACACTGCTTAACTTCAGTGATCTAACAAGAACTGGTTTTTTCAGCGTGGTATGGCCGTTGGCGTTGGTATGGTGATCTGCAATAATTATGTTCTTTGGGTGGAGAATGTGAAAATGTTGTTCATTTTTTCCTATCTAAAGCAGTTCACTAGATACTTGTAGAAAATGAGAGTTTTAATCTTTTTATAGGAAATTTTATACGACAGAAACAGATTGCGAATTTTTAATTTACAAATCAGTTATAACAAAATTAAAAGTTTCATCTGTTACGCAATTTTAATACTGAACAGATGTCTACTGAACCAGATATTATGGTCTTAAAGACATATTGCAGTCATTCAAGATAAAATCAAGACCAAATATTTTTACCTGGAAGAACATGCTAAGATTTCGACGTATTATGGCGAACAAATATATCATACATCTTTTTCTGCTGGATATTTCTCGAAACTGCTAAATGTGGAAGTTTATAAATAAGACTTGAGTTTCACAACCACGAACAGTTGATGCAGTTTTGATGGACGAATACATACATGGTTTTTTACACGTTAATATTAATTTTCAGAAAATGTAACGCTGGAGACTAGGACGAGTATAGAACCATCTGAGGAGAATTCAATACATTCTCAATCTCAGCAATCAAGCACCCAGCAGCCAAGCTCTCAACAACCCCTTCAACAACAACAACAACAACAACAACAGCAGCAGAAGCAGCAGCAACAAGTTCAACAATACCGAGAAGCTCAAGTTTCTCGTCCACCCCAACAACCATCTACGCCAGAAAAACCAGGTTGGGGTTACAGTGGACTGGATCTCATCGGCAGTCAGGCCTTCTGGCAGAATTATCAAGGTCAGTAATCATCCGTTCTCGTCATCCTGGCTCAAATCCCACCAGATTCGATTTTCCCACGCCTTTTTAATCGGCCATCTAAACGAGAAGAAGGATTTGCGTACACACACCATCCAGGGCACAATTCTAGGAGATAATCGCATTCGCGTATTAGAACCCACTCAATTTTTCAGATCTTCCGTTCGAGTTAGCGCGATCCCAGTTTATCGAAAAATCAACCGAGTTCGTATTAACCCCCTAACTTTCTCGTTACGGAGCACACCTGTATCTCTATATCTATATCTATGAGGAGCTGTATAACCGAATTCGAAAGTAAATTATTCGAAAGATCTCGTACGGGAGTAATCGCGTCGAGCGGCAATAACGACCCTGCGAACAGGAAAGGAGCGATAGAGAGAGGGGAGAGAGAATGCCTGCCTGGTAAGGAAACAGGAGGTATCTCAATAGGGTCCCGAGAGCCACCCGGGCATCGTGATGCGGAATCCATTTGCAATAAACAACGGAGATTTAGTCGGGGGCAGGGAAGTTGCGTGTGCACAGTGAGGGGTGTAACGTCTTCTAAGGTAGGTACTTACGTCCTTGGGAGGGGACGGGACCTCTGAGCCTTGCGTCTTCCAGTCATACATTCTATACGAGGAGTGATTCTCTCTGTACTCTGTCTGGCTTGCACTCAAATTTTGACATAGCTAAGATGTAAACTAGTTTTTATGACACATGCATGATTTCAGCCCATTTCGATGCCTATGAAGCGGGGCTAAAGCTCTATACTTTTTGCTCCCTAGGGACTGAAAAGTGACGTCGGAGATGAATAATGAAAATTATGCATCTATGCGCTCGCGTTTTATGATTATCAGCCCACTCACCGTAAAAACTGTGAGGAAATTTTGGTTGCAGATAATGAAATTTTGCGGTTATTTATGGAAAGTTACCATATATAACTGTAAAATTACCATTAATGACCGACATTTTTCATAAATTCCCGGAAATTTATGGAAATTGTTAAAAATGAATTTTGGTAAGTTACCATATTTACCTGTAAAATTACCATAAATGACCAAAATTTTGCATGAATTTCCGGACATTTATGGACATTTAAAAAAAATGAATGTTGGGTAATCTATGCTAAGTTACCATATTTACCTATAAAATTACCATAAATGACCAAAATTTTTAATAAATTTCTGGAAATTTCAAAAAAATTAATTTTGGGTAATTTATGGTAAGTTACCATGTTTACCTTAAAATTACCATCAATGACCGAAAATTTCCAGAAATTTCCGCAAATTTATAGATATTCTTAAATTGAATTTTGGGCAATTTATGGTAAGTTACCAAATATCACCTCTAAAATTACCATAAATTAGGTAACATTAATTTCATGCTTCATTATACAAAATCTAATCTGAAGGATCTTTACCAAAAGTTATTATTGGATCCATTCTAAATGGTATACGGAAAATAGTAGTAATATTAAATTTTTTCAACATGAATTGAATAGTTTTAGAAATTTGACCAAACAAAGGAAGAACAAAAGTATTAAAAGAACTATATTCTCTCAATTCCTTCTGATTATATGTAGCTGAAATGTTACTTTGTTTGTTTTTGATTTGTTGAATTATAATTGTGATTTGTTGCAAAGACTTCCAAATCTTCCATAACCATTTCTGCCAAAATCGGAGAAATTACTGAACCTATGGGAGTACCAAACTTTTGCTGGATTTTGTTTTGCGCTTTTACTATCGGTATGTTGATGACACCTTGTTGTGTGTTCCTCTAGCAAAGTTACAGGCGGTTTTTGAAGCTTTCAACAGTTTTCATCCAAAACTTCGGTTTACCCACAAAATAGAGAAAAATAGTAAAATCAGTTTTTTGGACATAGAAGTAATTATAGGTCAGGATGGTAATATTATTACCAATTGGCACAGGAAAAATACATATTCATGTAGAATTTTAAATTTCTTTTCGGCTCATCCTTTTCAAAACAAAATTGCAGTCATCAAAAACTTAGTCGACAGGGCTCTAGGTTCGTCCCACATTTCATTTCACGAAAAGAATTTGAATATTGTTAGGAATATCCTTTTTCTGAATCATTACCCAAAAAAGTTATTTGAGTAAGAAATCACAATTAGAATTCAAAAAATCAAAAACAAACAAATTAACATTCCAGCTACAGATAATCAGAAGGAATTGAGAGAATATAGTTCTTTTAATACTTTTGTTCTTCCTTTTTTTGGTCAAATTTCTAAAACTATTCAATTCATGTTGAAAAAATTTAATATTCATACTATTTTCCGTATACCATTTAAAATGGATTCAAT
Organism: Andricus quercusramuli; assembly: GCA_932178445.1. Taxonomy (NCBI): domain Eukaryota; kingdom Metazoa; phylum Arthropoda; class Insecta; order Hymenoptera; family Cynipidae; genus Andricus; species Andricus quercusramuli. The sequence goes on from CAKNXH010059129.1 coordinate 81,962, forward strand.
AATAACTTTTGGTAAAGATCCTTTGGATAAATTTGAAAGGGGTGGTGTGATTTACAAGATCACTTGCAAGATCTGTAAAATGACTTACGTGGGGCAGACTGGAAGACTTCTTAATACCAGGGTGGAGGAGCACAAAAGTGATGTCCGTTTAGGACGTTGTTATAAGAGTGTTCTCGCTAGACATACGAGAGGGTTTGTTGATGTTGACTATGAGTTTCATTGGGATAATGTTGAAATTTGACATAGTGAAAGTAATGAGAGAAAGAGAGAATTCATGGAAATGCTTTATATTAAAAAACAAAATAAGCCCTCTATTAATTTAAAAACTGATTTAGATAGATCAAACAAAAGTTATTCAAGTTTGATTAATTACATTTAGTTTTCATGAGTCTTGACTTTCTCTTATTTCTTGTTTGTTGTGACGGATTGGCCTATTGACCCACATTCAGATCTCAGGTATCGAAGAGATAGCGTCGTCGCTTGGTCGCTGTTCCCACCTGTTTTAGTTTCTTGCCTTGATAAGGGTGCTGTGTGAGCACCGAAACGTTGGTAAATGCTTTGCATGTTCTTTTATTGTGATTTGATAATAATAAAAATAAAAAAGACTTGATTATTGGACGTTAAATGAGATTTTGAATCTGATTTTAGTCTGATTCAGAATTCTTGAATTTCAATGTCCCTTACCCCCTTTTGGGGGTAAATTTGGTAGGAAAAATTCTCCAAACATTCGTGTGGAATATCAACCAAAAAGCGGTGAACCTCGATTTGATAGGGAAAATTCCCTATGCTGTTTGTGAAATACTGCTTAAAATGTGTGTATCTAGGTACTCATTATTAAGGGAAATCTCCCTAAACTTTTTTGGAATATTAATCGAAAGTGGTAAATTTTCCCCAAAATTTGATGAGGAATATTACCTATGCTATTGTGTAATACTGCTTAAAATTTCGGGAATTTTCCCCAAATTTGTATAGGCAAACTTCCCAAAAATTTATAGAATATATTAAACACATTTTAATTTTTAACAATTAATAATTAATGGTAATGAATAATTGCTTATTTGTTCAAAAAGCACAGTCACATAAGACTCAATAGGAACTATGAGCAGTTATTTATAAGCGTGTCGAAAAATTTATAATTATCATATTTTAAGAAGTATTATGGTTATAACGGTCGTTTTTAAATTTTGTACGCAATTATTTTTTCGAAATACGAGTCCTGCGGAAAACAAATTTGCACAATAATCCAGGTTGGTTCCTTGCCTTTGTTATTACTTAGATTTTAACTTCTAATAGTTTTTCTACCGTGTGCAAGCTTGCTTCTTTAAATAAACTTTGTATATGTAAATATAATCATAACAGTAAAAATTTCAAAATCGAGGGCCATAATTTTAGAGCCTATAAAAGCATAAGAAAATGTGAATCAAGACAAGCTAACTTCATTAAAAATCGAACATTCAAACTTCAATTACTTTTGATCGAGAGTATTCATATATTTATAACCATTTTTAAAAACTACTTTATGCTCTAATAGACACTCTAAAACACAGATTTTTCTTTATAATTTACTAAAATTGCATTATGCACTTACTTTAGCAATAACAATCATCATCATATTTTCAATCTTTACTAAATCATGTCGAAAATGTTGTCAATTAATGATCCTGTTTTCGGATCCTGATCATCCTTGGAATTTTTACGGTCCCTCTTATGTCCTTCTCTTGGATTAATGTCCGAGAGCATTCAGTAACAAAACGTGAGAAACAATCAGGTTATAAAAAATGCATGATCTAAAGCTCTAACCACCAAATTGTTTTGAATTAATTGATTAGAACTTGAAAAAAGACCCTTGAATATCAATATTTATTAAAATTTAATATTTTTTAAGAGATTTTAATAATTCGAAGTATTCATTAATGCATTAAACAGGTCTAGAAAATGAAACGAGCAAATTTTCTATGAGCATCGGTCAGCCGGTTTCTATACCTGGCCTAGTATCTAGAATCTCTAGTCTAAACTCTAGACTCTAGAGAGTCTAGAACTCTAGAGATTATAGAGCACAGTATGTTTTATATGTGAAGTAAAGCTTTAAAGGTAACTTTCCTATAATTGCTTCTTGTGATTATACATGACCCAGCATTAGTATTAATTTTAATTTTAATGAGGAGAAGAAGAATGTGCAATATCATTTACGTTATTTTTCAATTGGAATAAGAACATTTGTCAACACGTAGTTATGTAGAGGATACAATATATCGTGACAAATTTTGTTGAAAACTTTTGACCAAAAATAGAGTTAAAGTAATACAACTAAGTATATATATTGCGCTTACCTCATTATTAGTTAACGGAAATTGAAAAAGTTTCTTGGTATAGATTGTGCATAGTTGTCAAGTATTGTATGTTACCTATTATGTGGGTTGCTAACAAATCTTTATTCTGACAACGATATAGGAATCTACGATGATTCTTCCTTTTATCCGCATGAAAGTTTAGTTTCTTCCAGTTCTTTACTAACTACACAGCATGTTACTCATCGTTTTGTTCGAGTCGTTGATGGTATCCATTGGTTGTCATTTTGCTGTTCAAGGTTTTAGGCCAGTGTATATAGATGTTTTGATTTTTTCCGGTATTTTAGAACAATAATGTAGTGGAGGCCTTTACCGGTTTTTTGATGTTTTTATTTAAATATTGCTGACATGTTTCGACGTGGATCCGAGTCTTCTTCAAGGCGTAGTTCTGTAGAGGATACAATATATCGTGAAAAATTTTGTTCAAAAGTGTTGACTAAGAATAGAGTTAAAGTAATACAATTAAAAAGGACTACAATTGAAAAGGACTTGGGTCCGTGTCAAAACATGTCGGGAATATTTGAATAAAAACATTAAAAAATAGGAAAAGGCCTTCACTACATTAATATGTCCCCATATAATGGCTGAATCTTGAATACGTCTGGCTCGTATTTCAACTTTACACGAAGGAAAATGTGCCATTTAGGGTCTTTGTATTATATCTAAATAATTATATTCTTTAAACGAAAGAAAATTCAAAGAAATTTTCCTTAGTCTCAAAAGTAAGACATCTACACATTTTTACAGCCCTAAAATATAAGAAAAGAGTTATTTATTCAAAAGCATCTAGATCCATAACCATAAGAGAAATTTAGAAAGAACCATGTGGTAAGCCATTATTGAAATATGGTGTACATGCACCCACGAATGCTCCTGAAATCCATTCAAATCTTTGAGCTGTTTTCAAATGCCTTGAAATTTTGTGAAACGTGCTCAAAGCTTTGGAATTTTTTTGAAGTTTTGTGAAAAATTTGAAACCTTCTAAATTATTATTTTATATAATTATTTTGTTTTCTTTTGAAATACCTCAAATTGGAAAATTGCTTAAGATATTCCAAAATGCAATTATATCAATCATATGCTTCAAAAACTATATTGGATCTTTTTGATATTCTTAAATCTCTTTTAAATCACTTAAAATGCAATGCAATCTTTTGGCATTCTTTGAAATCTTTAGAAACTTTGTCATTATTCTGCATTCTTTTCAAATGCGTTCTGATCCTTATAATATTGTGAAATATCTTGAAATCTTGAAACCTTTTAAAACCCATTAAAGCATTTTGCATTATTTTGAAATCCCTTGAAATCTCATCAAATCAAATAAAATCATTTGGAAAGTTTTTAATTTTTGTATTATTTTGAAAATCTTCCAAACCTTATGAATCCCGCAGAATTTTCCGAGATTCCCTAAAGATTCATGAGTAGAAACAGAGAAAAAAATTGATGTTGAAATTCGAATTGATCGAAGGCTGACTTTCTCATTTGACAGAATGTCAGCAAATTTTGGTAGCCATCGGCGAGTAGCGATTAGAAAAATAAATGACTAATGGGCTTTTTATCATTGTTCATCTCCTCAATATCTGTTCGAGCAATCAACCAACTCAATCACCTTATAATATTATATTATTTTCTACAAGAATAAAAAATATAGATTAAGAGATTTTGTTGAAGTAAGACATCTTCCAGAGTGCCCAGAAATAATCATTACAATCTTCTGGACAAGCCGCATGCTCTATATTCCAGTCTTGATAAAAATTTGAACACTACTTTAGATAATGCAAAGCTTATGTATGTATATCTCTCTCGCAAGCAAGAAAGAAATCGTAATTTCCTTGGCGGCCACCACTCTCTCCTTTACACTCTCGGTGGCGTTACCTGTCCTCTCTCCTCCGTCTTCTTGCTGTACTCTTTACTCTCTTCTCCTCTCTCTTGTGATTATTCCAGGTCCACCATCCACCCTGAGTACGACAAAGCACTGCGCCACGCTATAATATTCAGACTATATGCAATAATTTTGCAGCGACCATAACCTCTCTCGCGTCCCTCGCGGCCCCTAATCCCTGTCTTCTTCATCCCTCTCGCTCACGCTCTCGCTCTCACTCTTGTTCTTCCCTGTTTCTCGCGCTTGAGCATTGAGGAGCCTTTCGTGCAGGTATACGTAGACAACGATAAGGATAAAGCGATCAAGGTCGTAAAACCAAGAGAAAGAAAGAGCAAAGATCGTCTCGTGGATCGTCTTAACATGCACGTACCTTTGCTTTAACAGACGTGGCAGCCAGAGCCACCTTGCGACCGCAATCATTCTAAATCGCCGGGCAAGCTTGATATTTGATGGGCTGTGCACATTGAAATTTAAATCATTGCAAAGAGCCACTGAGCGGTGAAGGCATCGGAGGTGCTATTATTTTTATTTATATATATTAATTATTTTTTTCAAATAATGAATTTTTATATACACTTAAATATTTACTATTAATACAGTAGACCTATAAGGGTCTGAAGTACTACTATACTTTACGCGAATACTAAATCAATTGTACCTATAAGCTCAGGATCAAATTTCGCTTTGAAATAAAAGTTGAATTGCGGAGCCTAATACTACCAGTGCACAACATTATACGAAAAATGGATGTTTTATAAATACAATATAAATTATTTACTGGGTAATAAAACGTCCCAAAGTTTCTATAATTCTACCTGCATTACTAATAATATATTTTATACGTGTCGAAAGTTTTAAAATCTTATTTTACTAAATAAACTCTATAAACATGGAATTGCTCTGAAGTTCAACGTAGTTGATCGTTAGCTACAATTAACCTTTAATAAAAAAAAACCGTTTTATAATTATTTATCTCAGAGTGGGTGGGGTGGGAGTGAAAATTGCTTAAACACAAGCAATTGACATCTACGTAGGGAGATCTGAATGGCCTTATAATTTTTAATGAAGTAGTTATGTAGTTGTCAAATTAATGTCCATTATTAAAATGAATCAGCCAATCTTTTTTGGACTAGCCATTGAGGGCTACTTTATACATTTGTTTTAAGATCTCGAAACAAGTTTCGATTGAACCTGTATTTATAACACTCAAAAAAATGTCTGGTATTAACCAGAATTCTGGTTGAATGTGGCCTTACTATTTTTTCTGGTTAAAGTAATCAGAATTCTGATTATTTCAATAAGAATTTCTGGTTAATTTGAACGGAATTCTGGTTAATTTAACCATAATTCTGGTTAGTCTAACCAGAAAAAATAGTAAGGGCATATTTAACCGGAGTTCTGGTTGATTTAACCAGACATTTTTTTGAGTGAATGTATATTGATAAATTTGCTTTACTTTGGGAGTTATAACGCATAAGACAATAACCTCGCAAGAGTGATAAAGCGTAACGCGTGTGTACCAGCAATATAAAGTTTATACTAGGGTAGCGGCAACCAGGATGGAACACATCTCCTGTTTGGTGCACATGACCGCCGGGAATGGATCTGCGAGACACGACGATGTTTCCCGGTAAACGAGCCACCTCGCTAGAGTGCGAATAGGGCCTGGCAGGAGGGGTCGAAGGTGTATACAGAGGGAGAAGAGAGCACTAATTTTGGGGTCGTGAGATGATTACGATCTGCGATTTCGTCAATCAATTTTTTCTTTCTTTTAAAGACGAATTTAGTGATGATTTCTTGAAAACAAGAAGTTACTACTACAAGCTAAAAAAAGCGCTATCTGTTTCATTCAATTACGAGTAGCTTTCAGACCAATCTCTGAGAAATTTAGGATACTATACATTTAATGTCTGAAATACTGTGGATATTACAAATTTTGGAATAATTGCTAGAATATTGTAAGTTATTCGTCCATAATTCACAAATAATCTAAAGTTGCTCAGAGTATCATTAGATACTACATACTTACTAGGAGAATTTGAGGTATCGAATACTTTGTTCAAAACATTAAAAATTTAAGTTTTATTTTTTATAAATATAAACTACTATATGCTCTATGCAGATCTTAAGGGATATCTTACACCGCGTATAGACGAAAATCAATCATTTGAAAAATGTAACGTGAAAACTGTCTTCTTTGGTGAAAGAGCTGAACAAGTTGAATTAACAAGTTGAGATTTTGAAATGTTCAAGATAAGAGCAGTTTCATCGTAATAGGCGGTGAGTGCACTTAAAAGAGACAACGGTTTTTTGCGCGAACGGAGAAAAAAGCAATTTAAGTATCATATCGAGGAACAGTAATTGACCGAAATTTCAAGAAGGGATCGAGCTAAGCGGGTAGAGGTATCCGTGAAACGAGGACACCTGAGGGTTGATTTCATGTAGCGTGCGTTTTTAATGCTCTGATCTTTATGTAAAACAGCAGAGTGGGGGCTCTCGAGCGCTCGTGCGTCAAGCCAACTGTGAAATTGTATGATTCGAGAAGGCACAGATCCAGAGACACAAAAGCAGAAGACGAGAGAGAACGCACCCGCGTGCCCTCTCGCTTTCGAATCCCTATCTTATAATTTCAAATTTCCGTAGGCGACGATCCTCTTTCTTTCTCCCTTAACCGATTCACTCTCCTTCCCTCTCTAGTTCCCCCCTTCCCTTCAGCCTCTTGAATTTTCCTTTTATATTACGAGTCTATAAGAAGATCGCCTCTCCGGAAGGTGGAAATATGATTCTATCTCCAGACACTCCCATGTCTCCATTTCTTTTTTCCAATCAGAGCAAATGTGAATAATGCGTGTTTATGAAATAAAATAGATAAGAAGTCAATCGAAAAGTTCCCTCCGTAGATGGAAAAATTTAGAAAGAAATCTAGGGGGAAAATAATAATTGTTAACTACAAATTTGGTTAAATTTATTAGCCATATTGTGTAAGTTTCTAGTGGTAGACATTATATGGAACTCTGTAAGGGTTTCTCACGCCTTTTGGAGTCACAGTAGCATTCGCGCTGCGGCAAACGGCCGCAACACGCTTTTTTTTATTCCGAGAACTATATCACGAAAACTATAAAAGCTACAAAAACGTGGGCTTTCCCGTTCAATTCAGACGTTAAATTTTCATCCGAAAACCATAAACATATACACAAAATATGAACTCATACTCATTTTAAAAAAATACGAGTATGTATGCAAATATTATAAACTGAAGGATTCTGGGAAATAACAAGAGACTGCTAAAGTCTTGGAGCAGTATAATGAACAAACTAGTTAGAACTTTATACTGATTCACATAAAAATAATCTTTTGCTACAAGTATTCAACAAGATACATCTTTACTTTTGACAAACCAAAAATGAACTATATTAGGTAGGTACTAGACTTTTGCCGCGCCGCGGCAAAAGTCCGCAAGAAAGCACCTTTCTACTTTGGCGTTAAGTTGTTCACTGTTCGCATGACTGAAAAAAATCGACCGTTGCGCTGTCGTGTGTCTTGTGGCTTGATTTGAAAATGCAGGGGGCGCGTTGGGCAGTTCCATCCGAAATAAAGAGTTGCTGCCACTTTGAAAAAAAGTGCGGTCCTTTTGCCGCGTACGCGAGTACTTGAGGGTTAAAAAACCAGGGGCTGGACCAAAAAAGACGTAATTGTATACGTCGCTTACTTAACCTTCGCACTCTGGTTTCACTGAAAAGAATTGCAGGCACCTATACAGAAACAATTAAAATTTGAAACAATTGAATGTGCCAGTGAAAGTGGAGAGGGGTTATTATTATTATTATTATTATTATAACATTAAGCCATTTCCCTTTCGGGGTAGGCGTGGCTTGCTCGGTTGGAAAATAGTGAAATAGGTATATAAGTGTAAAGTAGGTCGGTATATGGGTATAAGGTAGATAGGTATATAGGTGTTATGTATAGATATTTTAGATTGATCTGGAGTTTTCGTGTTATTTATTTAAATGACACGTTCACTCCGCAACACTGCTACGACCCAGGTTGCTGATCAATCTCTCTAGCGATCACCGCAAGTGAGGAGCCTCACAAAATTGTTATGTATGGTTCCCCACTTGGGCCCATTAGTATCCAAGATCTTTGTTTCAGGCATCATTCACTCTATTGTCACTCTGTTTATAAACTATTTGTCGCCACACTTTTCTGTCCTGGCATACTACTCTAGCTTCCTTCACGTTCATGCATTTCTTCATGCAAGCTCTTGTGCTTCTATGACTTCTTATGTCTCTTTGGATTAATGTCTCATTCAAATATTCTAACCATTCTTTCGGCGGTCTACTTCTGGGCATTCTGCCATTTACTTTACCTTTATACACTTGCTTCGTCAGTCGTTCATCTTTCATTCTTTCAAGATGTCTGAACCATCTTAACTGATTTCTTTCCCATATGTCAACTAGTGTCTTCCCTGTACCACATTCTTTGAGGATTGTCTCGTTTCGGACTTTTTCCATCAGTGTTTTTCCGCATATTATGCGCAGAGGTTTCATGCCGATCGCGTTGATTTTACTCCTGTCCTTTCTTGACAGGTCCATGCCTCGCTACCGTATAGTACAGTTGGTACGAAAATAGAGTTATGTATGGCCATTTTAGCTCTTTTTAATATGTTTTTATTTGTGAGGCGTAATCGGCTCCGTAAACATTCTTCAAAGTATTGTAGTTCCTGAAAGTCGGCAAAAAATGGTCACTGGTCGGCAAATTAAAATCGCTGCGGCCCCCACATTTCAGCCGCACAGAAAAAGCGGAAGATAAACTTTACATCGATTTCCGACGAAAGTTTCACTGCAACAAAAATTAGCCTTGTCGAATGAACTTCACACCAAATTGAAATAATTCTGTGTTTTTAAACCATCTCGGGATAATTTGTCAGCTGTTTTGTCAGTAACAAAAAGCGTCTTCTGCTATGGTTGTGTTCCTAACCTACAATACCGACTGTGGCAGGAAGTATATATAAAAGTCTAATTATTTTAAAAATAACAATTAGATAAGTAAAAAGTTGTTCTAAATCTAGTGTCCTGATTTATGTATAGCTTTTGACGTATATACTTTGCCGTTTTTCCATTGCTGCGAAGGACGTAGCAGACGGCAGTTTTTATTCCATCGTATAGCATGTAATCTTTAACAGCTGAACATTTTATCTGCAACAAAATTTAACTTCAGTTTTTTCTGTGCGGCCCTAGGGCCCCCACAACCCTGAATTCAGCCGTGGCCCGGGTAAAATATTTGTTCTTGATTTTGTCGTGGGTAAAGACCAGTCCAAGACAATTCCAAGTCATTCTGTATGTCTAGCTCGTGAGACGGAACCATACTTGTTTTTGATGTCTTTAGGGTCATCACTAATCCGCTTTAAACTTGATAGAATGTTTATATTATTTATCTTCATGGTATTTATTGTTTATGTGTTAATAATTTCATTTATCTGCAATAATTATGTTGTTTGGATGGCGATTATAAAAATGTTGTCCATTTTTTCCTATCTCCAACAGTTCACTATATACTTCTAGAAAATTGCAGTTTTAATCTTTTCATCAAAAATTGTATATGCCTGCAGTTGTTCAGACAGACAGGTTCCGATTTTCTTATTTAGAAATTATTTATTACAAAATTACAAGTTTTATCGGTTGTAAAATTTTAATCCTCAGCAGATGTCACCTGCTCGGTCCTCACCTAGCTACATGATTCCTGGAAATAGCAGGCCCTGCCGGTGGGCTCCATAGTTTATAGAGGTCGGAGTATAAAGGACAATAAAATTTACAAACTAAAACTTCTTTACTTTTGACCCTGGCAAATGTTAAAGTCACAAATTGGCAATATAATTTTCTTTAAGAGCAAATCGGTATATTTATCAGGACTTACACTTCTTGTCTTGAAACAAGTCAACCTGGTTTTGTCTTGGCACAGTCAACAGTCATAAATGCAAGCAAAGTCTGTATATTCCAATGTCTAGCTGGTGAGACGGAACCAGACATCATGGTCCTAAAGACATATTGAAGACATTCAAGACAAAATCAAGACCAAATATTTTTACCTGGGGGCTCAGGTTAAAAGTAGAAGGAATTATTAAGTTCTTCTCAATGACACGAAAGAGAGAAAAAAACTATCAAAATTCGAATCCAGCGTCGTCTGCGCTCCATTGCAATACTACCAGTTGTCCGGACAATCTCGAGACTCACGAAGAGCTATCTGGTATGGATCTTTTTCTGATTGTTTTGTTCTTCCTGATCGCCGTTGTAGCCTTCTTCTTCTTCTTATTCTTCTTCTCCTTCTCCTTCTTCTTCTTCTTCTTCGGAAGCAACTTGCCCTCCTCACAGTGCATTGTGTCAAAGTTGATTACGTGGAGATAAATGCAAACTCATAATGCGGAGGTCTATCTGGGCCGAGAACTCTATCCAGACGAAAAAATGGGCGGGATCCAGCATCTTCTCCTGGCAATACCAACCGTTTAGTTCTAAAAGTCTCGTTCGAACCGATACGAAATTGTTTTCATTGTTTGCTCCATTTGTCAGGGTTTGTATGGCGGTAGCAAAACTATTAGTCTTGACTCTGGATCCTCTTTGACGAGCATTTCGTGCATCTTATACGGTCTAAACTTCAATTCTCTACAGTATTGCGATTCGAAAAGAGGCGAATCCAAACTTTTTACGCTCATTTCTAAACATTCGGGATGCGTCACTTACGTGAGACGTGAGTTCACTTGGAAGATATCAGCGATTGAATGTGTAAACTTTAAAAGCTGCATTTCTTCTTTTGTTCAAATTTGCGTTTGATGATTACTTGTATTTTACTGCAAACAAATCGCGAATAAAGGAGCGTGGTTTTGCAAAATTTGCCCCTTCCGGCGAATGTCACTTTCATACAAAGTGTTACTATTGGCTTAACCCACCTGAACATTACAAAATCAACGTGCGAAATTATAATAGATTGTAATCTTCTTTTTGATTATCATCATGGAATTCATGGAATTCATGGAATTCACGGAGTTTCAGTCAAAATCAGTCAACGGCCATACCACGCTGGAAACACCAGTTCTCGTTAGGTCACTGAAGTTAAGCAGTGTTGGGTGCGGTTAGTACTTGGATGGGTGACCGTTCGAGAATACTACTGCGTGCTGTTGGCGTCGTGGGTGTGGTGAGCCCACACTTGTAGTTATTTACTACAAGAAACTATCCACCTAGAAACACTACCCGAATCGGGTAGTGTCACGCCTACCCCGAAAGGGAAATAGCTTAATGGTATACATACATACAAAGGAAACAAATTTCTAAAGATATTATAAAAATTCTTTAAAAAAAAACACTTAAGTTACACTTTTATTTGACAACAATCAAAACATTGAAATGGAAAAACGATTACACGATGCGTCATGTATAAAGTCACGACAAATACTGAGGTTTAGTTTAGATTGGAACTCTTCGAATTTGTCAGATTTTTGGAAAAGCCATTATTAAAAGAGAGAACCGGAGAACAGAGAGAAAAAAAGAGACAACACAGAGAAAGAAATAAAAACGAGGCAAATTTTTTGACATAGTTTCACCCTTCTTATAGAAAAGAGACTCGAAGTTTACGAACGACTACAATTCGTTCCATAACAGAACACTTGTGAAAGTAAACACGTGTAAACGATAACTTTTTTGGCCTACGAGGAAAGTGCAGTTTTAAAGAAATTTAAAAATATTATATTTTGTATTTTTATGAAAATTATAAAAAGATGAATTAACGTTTAGAAAAGTTTATAACTAACAATTGATAATAGTAATGATTGATAAATTTAAAAACTATTACTGTTTATTACAAAATTTTTTTTTTATTGAAAAATATTTTATCAAAAATGATACTATGAAAAATTATATTTTTTTCTTCCATACTGCGGGCCCCCCCCCCCATCAATATTGAATTTTGATCGAAAAATTAATTTATTTTATTTATAAGTGAATCAGGTTTAACCTTGAATAAAGGATTATTGTGAACAATTCGAACTTTTATAAAATTTTTAGTTTAACTAATGAAACATAATAAAAACATAAACAAAAACAATTTTAAATAAACAATATATTATTACATTCAAAGAAGGAGAACTCATATATTATAAGTAAGTATTTCGATGAAATTAAATCACAAAAATTAACTTATAAAGAGAGGATATCATTTTCAAAAATATAGCAATAATAAATTCAAAAAACAATTAAAAAATTTGTATTTTTATTTTTAATTATCCATAATTCCAAAAGTAAAATGAATAATATTTTTCACTGGATATAAATGATAAATGAATTAAAAACATTGCATTATTGATTAAGAAGGTATTGTATATAGAATATTAAAGTACTCAATGGTATATAATGAGATTATGCTCATATTTATTATATATGGCATCTTCCTCAGATAACCTTTGGTTATAGGTAACGAGGGTATAAAGACTTATTTTTGATAAGTATCTGGGTGATATGTACATCCTATTTGCAAGATTATCTTTAGATAAGTGCTAGGAATACATTTGCAAGTATTAATTGTAACATAATTACCAGTGTGTTTATCCAGAGTTTTCTAGACAATATTATAAATATGAATATAAAAACCAGAAAACATGTGAAAATCAAAAAAATTATTTTCATTAAAAATTATAAAAACCTGATAAGTTATTATCAAAATCCTGAAAAATTGAGGTTTGTTCCAGAACCTTATTTTTGATAATTATCTGGACACGTTCTAAGACTTGTTCATAATACATCCTATTAGAAAAATGTTGTTTTATTAAGTATACAGGATGATAAAAACATTAGTATTGTAAAATATAAAAACCATGAAAAAGTGAATTTTTATTTCTGATTGTTCTGAAAATAGATCATAGTGCCCAGATCCAAAATCCTTAATTTTTCAGGATTTTGATAATAACTTATCAGGTTTTTATAATTTTTAATCAAAATAATTTTTTTAATTTTTCCATGTTTTCAGGTTTTTATATTTATATTTATAATATTGTCTACAAAACTCTGGATAAACACACATGTAATTATGTTACAATTAATACTTTCAAATGTATTCCTAGTACTTATCTAAAGATAATGTTGCAAATAGAATGTACATATCGCCCAGATACTCATCAAAAATAAGTCTTTATACCAGGGGTCACCAGCGAGCGGAAATTTCTCGAGTCCAGCTTCGTTAACACGTGTGGATCGCTCGGTTCGTCTCTCCCACCAAGAGTCTCCACTCTACTCCAAGGGTTCGGGGTGGTGGTAAATTCTAACTTAGCTTTTTATAAATATTGCAATGTTGATGATTCTCTGTCTGAACTTAAAGTCCATAGAGGAGAAGACTGTATAAATTGGTTTATGAAAGAATCAAAACGCGATCACGACCATTTTACAGGTAAATATTGCGGTCCAAGGCATGAATCTTGTAATATTAACTTTAAAGACTCGCATGTGATTCCTATAGTTTCTCATAACTTATCAGGATATGATGCCCATTTTTTAATAAAAGACTTAGCTACAAGTTTTGAAAAATTGGCATCATATTTAAATAATGATGAGAAAAAAATTACGAGACAATATTGCGCAAACGATGATGAATTTAATTTATTGACAAGGAAAGGTGTTTTTCCTTATGATTATATTGATAGTTGGGTAAAACTGCAGAAAAAACAATTGCCAATAAAAGAGGCTTTTTATTCAAAATTTAACGGTTCAAATATTTCGGACCAAGATTATCAACATGCTTGTACAGTATGGAGAACTTTTAATTTGAAAACTATGGGTGAATACTCTGATCTTTATTTAAAATCTGATGTTTTACTTTTGGCTGATATTTTTAAAAATTTTAGAAAAACATGTTTTTCAACGTACAATTTAGATCCATTACACTATTACACAGCACAGGGACTTGATTTTGATGCAATGTTAAAACATACAGGAATTGCACTCGATTTATTCACAGATGTTGAAAAGTTGTTATTTATTGAAAAAGGTATCCGAGGTGGGGTTTCCCAATGCTCAAATAGATATGCAAAGGCAAATAATAGATTTTTGCGATTAAATTTCAATCCAAATGAACCAGAGTCTCACATAATGTACTTTGATATTAATAACCAATATGGTGCCGCTATGAGCGAATATTTACCATACAAAGATTTTAAATGGTTTGAAAATTTTGATAATTAACCAAACTTTTTCGATATTCCTGACGATTCACCTCAAGGTTACATCTTAGAGGTAGATTTAGAATATCCAGAAGAGCTGCATGATTCACATAAAGACTTACCTTCATGCCTAGAACATTTCATACCTCCTATCTCAAAATGCACAATTCCAAAACTAGTACCAAATTTGCTACCAAAGAAAAAATATATAGTTCATTATAGAAATTTGAAAAAATATTTATCCTTAGGAATAAAGCTATAACTAAAGTCCATAGTGTTACAATTCAAACAGAAACCATGGTTAAAAGATTACATTGATCTAAATACAGACTGTGAGAAAAAATCAGTAAATGAGTTTGAGAAAAACTTTTATAAATTAATGAAATATTCACTTTTCGGTAAAACGATGGAGAATGTTAGAAAGCATAAAGATGTAAGGCTTGTAACCAAATAGAAGGGGCTGTATGGTGCGAAAAATTTAATCGCAAGGCCAAATTTTCATAGCCTCATCATATTCAGTGAAGACATGATAATCGTTGAAATGAATAAAACAAAAATTAATTACAATAAACCAATTTACACAGGATTTACAGTTCTTAACATATCAAAAATAATAATTTATGATTTTCATTTCAATTATATTCAGAACACATTTGGTAACAATGCAAAATTACTGTATACAGCCACAGACAGCGTAATATATCAATTCACAGTTCCCCACGTCTACGATTAGATTAAAAAAGATTCGCACAAATTCGATACATCAGACAATTCACCAAATAATGTCTACGTTATACGTCTTCTAAACAAAAAGGTATTGGGTTTGATGAAGGATGAAAATAATGGAAAAATAATTACTGAATTTATTGGTTTGCGATCCAAATTATATGCCTATAAAGTTTTAGGTGAAGATGGGGGGAAAAACGCAAAACGGGTTTAAGAGTCAACTTTAAGACCAATAACATTCGACGATTATAAGCGGACTTTAATTTCTTGCCAAAACCTGGTTCGGACTCAACATTTAATATGACGTCGAAAGCATGAGGTACACTCGATTAAACAAGATAAGATTGCTCTCAGCTGGCATGATGATAAGCGAGTGCTGATTCCTGGTTCGACAAATACTCTCCCTTGGGGGTATAAAAATAGAGTGCCTGAGCTCATGGATGTCGATAATGATGATAATAATGTACTGTTATTTTAAAATAGAGTTTTTATGCAAATGAATGAATGAATGCAGTTTGTAAGCTAGAGTGAAGACTGCTATAAGGTATGAGTGAATAATATGAACTATTGACTGAAATATGAACTCTTGTATTTATTACTTTAATGAATAATTTTGATATCAATTATGAAGAGAAAAAGTTCTTGGTTTCAATAAAGGAAAAGTTGAATATATTTATTGTTTTCTTTAATAACCTAGAAAACATTAAGATATATAAAATTTTGAGTCATAAATAAGAAACATCTTTTTATATTCAAATGTATGTAATTTTATTTATTTATGAAAAAAAATACATTTTTTTAACTTACATACTAACTTTGAACTAAAAAATGTGAAAAACACTTATTTGTTATACCTGATTCTTAATTGTCTCGAGATAACCAATTTTTCAATAAAGTAACATTTTGAAGTGCGCCCAGTAAAATTTTGTTGTACTTGAATCTCGTGGGCATACATTAGTAGATTACTCATTGCATAATATTTTCAACGAAGGACATTCCATATCATGCATGTCAATAATTTGCGTTGATTTCTGAGTAACAAACTTTTTAAACAAATTTTTCTTTTGCAAGTCTTTCACATGAATTTTACTAGCATCTTTAAAAATAGTTTCCAAGATTTCTCTCACATACGTATAAGGAACATCGCAAGTATTCCACGGTAGATCATGAAAATTATATTCCAACCATCGATTCATACATCTACACTGAGAAACCCTTGTTTGTATTTCTTGTTAAAAATCGCACTAGATTTCACTATCTGAACTTTGCAATGAGAGGCAAAAAGCAAATTTTAATAATATTTACTAACCTCAATAGTAACTCGTAGCTACTTAAAGAATTATAAAATATATTGGAATAAAAGTTAAAACAATTGCATTTATTGTAAAAGACAT
>CAKNXH010059129.1:111834-132341 GCA_932178445.1 Andricus quercusramuli
CACGTGCACAGATGTCACTTGCCCAACTGTGCACGTGCACAGATGTCCCTTTCCCAACTGTGCACGTGCACAGATGTCACTTGCCCAACTGTGCACGTTTATGTCCTTACGTAAGGGTTTATATGAGGGTGATCCTCTGTATCTATGTATAATAAATTTTCAACAGTTAAAATTATTAAATCCTGGTGGAATAGAGCGTATTAACTTTCTTAATGTTAGTTTGAAAATATTTCAAATATTATTTTTAAGAAATTATTCTTTTCAAATTATTGAAGATATATGAAAATCTCTCTTTGTTCGACCTGAATGCCTCCAATTTGCTGAATGCCTTGCTTTCTCTGAATTTCTTCAATTCTCTGAATTCCTGGAAATCTGTGAATTCTTCGAATTTTCTGAATTCTTTGAATTCTCTGAATTCCGTGAACTCTCTGAATAACCTAAATTCTCTGAATTCCTTCAATTCTCTGAATTCCTGGAAATCTGTGAATTCTTCAAATTTTCTGAATTCTTTGAATTCTCTGAATTCCTTGAACTCTCTGAATTACTTAAATTCTCTGAATTCCTTGAATTCTCCGAATTCCTTGTATTCTCTGAATTCTCGGAATCCTCTGAATTATCTGAATCCTTGAATTCTGTGAATTCCTTGTATTCTCTGAATCCTTGAATTGACTGAATACTTCGAATTTTCAGAATTCTCAGAATTCTTTGAACTTTCTGAATTCTTTGACTTCTCTGAATCCTTGAACTCTCTGAATTCCTTGAATTCTGTGAATTCTTCGCATTCTCTGAATTCTCTGAATTCCTTCTAATTCTCTGAATTCCTCCATTTCGCTGAATGCCTCCAATTCGCTAAATGCCTTGCTTTCTCTGAATTCCTTGAATTCGTTAAATTTGTTGAATTCTCTGAATTCCTTGAATTTTTTGAATTCATTGAATTCCTTGAATTCGCTGAATTTCTAGAATTCGCGGAATGCATTTAAATTTGCTGAATGCTTAGAATTCTCTGAATTTCTTGAATTCTCGCAATTCCCTGAATTATCTGAATAACCTGAATTCTCTGAATTCCCTGAATTCTCCGCATTCCCTGGATTTGTTGAATTCTCTGAATTACTTAAGTTTGTTGAATTCCTTCAATTCGCTGAATGCCTCCAATTTGCTGAATGCCTTGCTTTCTCTTAATCCCTTGAATTCTGTGAATTCTTTGAACTTTCTGAATTCTTTGAATTCTCTGAATTCCTTGAACTCTCTGAATTACTTAAGTACATCCCTTACGTAAGGAGATAAACGTGCACATTTGGGCAAGTGACATCCGTGCACGTGCACAGTTGGGAAAGGGACATCTGTGCACGTGCACAGTTGGGCAAGTGACATCTGTGCACGTGCACAGTTGGGCAAAGGACATCTGTGCACGTGCACAGTTGGGCAAGTGACATCTGTGCACGTGCACAGTTAGGAAAGTGACATCTGTGCACGGCAAAGTGCACAAGAGTCCATCTGTGCACGTCTAAATTTCGACGTGCACAGTTGTCCAAGTACCATCTTTGCACGTGCACAGTTGTCCAAGTGACAACTGTGCACGTCTAAATTTCGACATGCACAGTTTTCCAAGTACCATCTGTGCACGCACACAGTTGTCCAAATGACAACTGTACATGTCGAAATTTCGACGTGCACAGATGGGCTCCTGTGGTCATGGACGTGCACAGATGGACGTGCACAGTTGTCCGTCCGGCCATCGACGTGCACAGTTGGGCACGTGCAAAGTTGCTACGTGCAAAGTTGTCCGTCACCCTCTAGAACTTCTAGCGAGGTCCTAACAGGAATACCCTTCAACCGCCCGTCTAGACCCTCTCTGTTTTCCGGTACGCTCATTATTCAGCTGTGATATAAATAAATGTGACAAACTATTTTTCAACAACAAAATGATTACTTTTATTATTTTCCACTGAATTTCACACACACAGCACAAATTTAACCGGTTACCTTATGTTTCACGTATTAACAAAAAATTCAAACTTTATTTGAATCAAAGTGTTTGTGAAAGGTAAAAAGAAATTACCTAAAAGTTTTTGGTTATATTCACAAATCACATTCAGTATATATAATAAATAGAATTTAACAAAACTACTACTTGAACTATATTCCATGCAAAATTCACGTAGTGTTATTTTCAATAAAAACAAGTGTTTATAATCGTTAAATGCACGGATGCTTCAGATGGAAATAAATTTCAGTTTGTTGCCACGTGCTGTTGAGACAGCCATTTGCCTGTTTACTAGAACATGATTTAGTGCATACAAACTTCTGAAGATGGCACTGCATCATATATACTGCAGCACCATGTTCAGGAAATTTATCTGGGGTATGCTGACTAACGCCCGACCAGTGCCTGACTAGAATTTTTTGGTTCTTTTATCTAAATCAGGAACCAACTAAAGCCCCGGTCAAGTACAAGATTAGGGCCTAACTAGAGGCACATAGTTTTTTCTAGTCATAAGGAATAAAAAATCTTAGCAGTGCCTTGGAGGGTCCTGTTCAGAACTTACTAGTCCAGTTGTTCTAGTGAGATTCTGACTACTGTCCTAATTGAAATGGGGACAAATGGGGCAGTTTCTACATGGGAAGCAGCGATTTAAATACAATTTAAACCCTACTTTGATGCTAAAAATGTCCGAAATCGGCCGTTTTTCCACGTTTAGCGTCAAAGTAGGGTCTAAATTAGAACCTACATTGGTGTTCCAGCCCCTACCCTACATTGGCGCTCCAGACCCTACCTTGGTGTTCCAGCTCCTACACTGGCAATAAAAAAAAAAAATAATAATGGCGTAATATCGGTAATGGGTATAAACTTTTATTTCGTGTTCCCTTCTCTGCAGAAATACTTTTACTATCAACTGTAACTCAGGAACTTGGGACTTTAGCATTCGACAACTGAAGGCTCAAATGGAAACGTTAGTTTCGGTTCTGTAAGAAAATTAACATTTTTAGAAAGAATCCTTTCCTTTTTGCTTAAAGATACTTTATTACTACTAATATCGAGGAACTAACCGATTCACATAGTCGCAAACAAATTCAGTTTTAAAAATCTTAATCTGCAAATGACAGATACGCAATTCACCGAGTCACCTTTTCAATGGGTTCTTGTATCCTGGGTATAGCTTCTAAATATTCAAAGTAGGGCCTGTAGGTCCAAACGGAGTCAAAGGAGGCTCTAATGTTTAATTCTCTAGGAGAAAAAAGCTCAAAGTATGGGCTATAGGTTTCAATAGCGTCAAAGCAGGTTCTAGTGAGGAGTTGCAGGTTCAAAGTAGGGTCTAAATTTCGAGACGGGTGTCCCCCGAGTTGAAAATAAATGGCGAGCTGTTTACTTATGCCTTGAAAAATACTGCTGAAACAGAAATAATGTAGCAGTTCACTTCTAAATACGGAGGAAAAACTGTTTTGAGACAAGATTTTTACGAATGCTCATATATAATTTATATCCCAAAAATGTCCTCCTGAAATAAAACTAAAGTACCATAAAAGTTCTGAATTCGTGATGTTCTATCAGGATAATTTTGGGACATAAATCCTATAAGCATCTGTAAAGATTTTGAAAAAATAAAGTTAAATAAAATAAGGCTTTTCCAAAGTTTTCTAGTAGCTTTGTCTCAAAAATCATTTTCCACGGGAGTAATGTTTTTGACCTTTTTCTGAACATGAATTTAAAATTGTAAAAATTTCTAGAAAAT
This sequence comes from Andricus quercusramuli, assembly GCA_932178445.1. Classification (NCBI taxonomy): domain Eukaryota; kingdom Metazoa; phylum Arthropoda; class Insecta; order Hymenoptera; family Cynipidae; genus Andricus; species Andricus quercusramuli. The sequence goes on from CAKNXH010059129.1 coordinate 115,566, forward strand.
GTAAGCGGAAGTATTCTAGTACTTTTTTGTACTTCAGCCCTATTTCAATAGTATATTATTGTCCCTACATTGACTTGTATACAATTTTGAATATGTTAGAACTTCACTTTTTATATGTTTAATACCCGGTGGGTACTTTAGTATGACTTTATTTGGAATCTGGTTCAAGCAGGAAATGGTTTCGATCCCTGCGTAGCAGAGTTGTGAGTTCAACCCTTAAGTTTTCAGGTCAATAAAAATGGGATGTTCCTGGACTGAACCGAACCCTAAGGATTTTTAAGGATTGGCGTCTAGACCGTAACTCGTAAAAATTTTATTTCATTCTTACGAATTTCAGTATATATTTTTGAAGCCTTTTTTAATTTTGACACTCAGATGAATTTAAAATGATCGAATCTTCGGTTATTATCATTATTATTATTATACCATTAAGGCATTTCCCTCCCGGGGTAGGCGTGACTTGCTCGGTTGGAAAATAGTGAATAAGTATATAGGTATAAAGTACGTAGGTATATAGGTATAAGGTAGAAAGTTATATAGGTGTTAGGTATAGGTATTTTAGATTAATCTGGAATTTTCGTGTTATTTATTTAAACGAAACGTTCATTCTGCAACACTGCTCCGACCCAGGTTGCTGATCAATCTCTCTAGCGATCAGCCCAAGTGAGGAACCTCACAAAATTGCTATGTATGGTTCCCCACTTGGACCCAGTAGTAACCAAAGTCTTTGTTTCAGGAGCCTTTAATTCTATTGTCACTCTGTTTACAAACTATTTGTCGCCACACATTTCTGTCCTGACATACTACTCGAGCTTCCTTCACGTCCATGCATTTTTTCATGCAAGCTCTTGTGTTTCTATGGCTTCTTATGTCTCTTCTGATTAATGCCTCATTTACACATTCTAACCATTCTTTCGGCGGTCTACTTCTGTGCATTCTGTCATTCACTCTACCTTAATACACTTGTTTGGTTAGTCGTTCATCTTTGATTCTTTCAATATATCCGAACCATCTTAATTGATTTCTTTCCCATATTTCAACTAGTGTCTCTCCTGTATCACATTCTTGGAGGATTGTCTCGTTTCGGACTTTGTCCATCAGTGTTTTCCCGCATATTGTGCGCAAGGGATTTATACCGATCGCGTTAGTTTTACTCCTGTCCTTTTCTTGACGGGTCCATGTCTCGCTACCGTATGGTACAGTCGGTGCGAATATAGAATTATGTATGGCCATTTTAGCTTTTTTTGATATGTTTTTATCTGTGAGGATGGACCCTGCTCTACCGATAACCTTCTTACCCTTATTTATGCGCCTATCTAACTCCCCATCTATTTTTCCGTCGTTAGTCAATAGACTACCTACACACAGAGCTACCAGGTATCCAGTTGATGCGGCAAATGGATCAAAAGGATGCAAAGCTTTGAACTACTCAGCACTTTATACAATTAATAAAACTCTTACCTGAATGATGATCAAGTGTTGATGTATGTATGTATTCTCGAGCGGTCACCCATCCAAGTACTAACCACGCCCAACACTGCTCAACTTCAGTGATCTAACGAGAACTGGTGTTTCCAGCGTGGTATGGCCGTTGGCTTGATGATCATTTAAAATTAAATTGTTAATCAAATTTTGAAAAAAAATCATTTACTCAGCTCCGTTTATTTAAACTTGTGATTAAACTTATGATTTCTGAGGTTGTGGATGTTTGTTTACATATGTCAGCAAATCTCGATTAAGGATCGATTATCGATTTGCAGAACTTGAATTTGGCAGAAAGGAATGTTTTTCGGAAATCGTCAACTGTCATTCTGTTTTGTATACTGATGCTGACATGCCTTGAAGTTGTTCTCTTTAATTTTCATTGACCCTCTAAAGCAAATCATGCTGAGTAGAAATTCTAGATCAAAATAGCTGCAATAATTTGATACTCCAAGTTTTAGTGTGTAGATATAAGTACTTGTCAACTTGTTCTAATCTCTCATCATTTAGGACAATCTTATCCACAATCATTCACAATCAATCCACAATCTTATCCACTAATCCATGAATATGATAAACGGCTACGAGGACATATCGCATCCTTGTTTCACGCCTTGCATAATATCGAACCAGTCACTCAGTTTCTCGGTAAAGACTTATACACAATATTTTCATTTGAATACAATACATATTAATTGAACAAATGTGGTCTCTTCTGAAGCAGTTTGAAAATATATCTACTACCAAAAAAATCAGAACCCTCCATAAAAAAGGTTGCTTTCACTAAAAACTAAAAGATTTGAAAGAATATATATACTTTTTTAGAGGACTTTGAATAAAAGAACCGGCTATTAAAACACCGTCATATATATTCCTAACTCAGGATGGCTATTCGGCGTACCATTTCAAATTCCCGTCATTTCCCGGTTCTGCCCGGTCAAGTTTTTCAATTTTTAAGAGAATTTAAAGTAAATATGTTAAAGTATACTCCTAATTTCTTATTGCAATAAAAACTGGAAAAAAATATAGCCGTTGCCAAAAAACACGTTATTTATTATTATTTGCTTTGAGCATGATGACTCTGAAACGGATTGTTGAATATGAAAAACCAAACAAGATTTTGTTAGTATATTCCTATACGAATTTCGTGGAAGAAGTGTTCAGCAAAATTAAAAAAAATGGTGACAATTTTTCTAACATTTTCGATTATTGAGGTTCCAAAAATTTGCTTTGTTTTTTGCCCAAAAAAAGTGAAATTTTGGTCCAAATGAAAATCCCTCTGTTCATGAACTCTGTATGGATATATCCTAATGAAATCTTGCTGATTTCTTGATTCCAGGTAACTCGTTCCAGAGCTATCATGCTCACCACAAGCAATAATAAGAAAAACGTGTTTTGCGGCAGCGGCCATATTTCCACAGGTTTCAATATTTTTTAATGAAAAAGTACTTACCAATATGTGGTAATCGATCCTCTACAGTCCATTTCAATGAACGTTTGTCAAAATAACTAAACAAATTTTAGGAAATTCCATTAACGTAACTAGAATAACCCCTTAAGAAAATTTTAACCAGTATCTAAATACCTGAAGCAATTTGAACTATCACACCGAAAAAACGATATTCTAATATTAAGACTGTCATAATCTTACACGCATATTCTGCGTAATATTCTTAATGAAGTAAGCGGAATTCTCAATTTAAGAGTATCTTCTAACCAAAGGACGAAATGCGCCTTGCTCTGTCCAAACATTTCTTTTAATGTTTTGTGCGACGTGATTTTCGATAAGTTTTTCGAATTCGTTATAAGTGAGAAGCTCGAAGAAATTAAACCAATTCTCAGGATAAATCGCGTGTGCACATCCATCTGCTTCTCTTTATAGAAAAAGTTAGAGTGAGAAAGGTCTGATGTGACAGTGAGGTTGAATACCGTTGTACCACACCGAGACATAACCTCTCTACATTATTTATTCGTTGGCGTGTGACATCAAACTTTTCTCACTTTAACGTTCTCTCCGAAGGGAAAGAGATAGAGTTAGAGATGTGCACATCCGATTTATCCTCAGAATTGGTTGCATTTCTTCGAGCTCGCCACTTATTATACAATTACTGCGACAGATTTCGGATGCAACTATTCTTAAACTTAGTGGAGAATTCTTACAATTAGACAAGCATATATATTCTTAAGGTAAGAGGGCCTTCATCGTACATTAAGAATATATTCTTGGCGCCTATTTAGGTTGCAAATATTCTTAAACTTGGTGGGAAATTATTAAAATTAGAATATCGTTTTTTCGGTGCAATTTAGGAATGTCCTAATTCACCTCACATTTCCGAAATTGCCTCGTTTGATGGTACTCTTGAACAATAATGAATTATAATTTAATTAGAATAAACGGCGATAATCTGAAAAATCTAAGATCCATAAACCACGAATAAATAAATAAATCCGTAAACTAATAAACATAATCATATCCTGCGACTGTAGATAAAGTAGAAAACACATTTATGTGTTGACCAAAATTATTAAAAATATAAAAACTTAAATTTTACTGAGATCAGAAGTAAATGCTTGGTTTTTAAATAAAACTCCCGGTCAATTCCTGGTTTTCCCCGGGTCAATCAAATTTCCGGTAATTTTCCGGTCTTTCTCGGTTTCCCGGTCAAGTCGCCACTCTGTAACTTTTAGTTCTCAATTCACAGTATAAATAAGATTACTCCTGTACTGCAGAACCGTCGGGGCGAGTCGTACTGAACATCCTGTACATTCAAGAGCTAAATGATCTCATCTTTCACCGTCAGTTTGTTAAAATACTCATGATGGTGATAATCCCCGTCGTCGAAAACAAGCTCTCTTGGCAAAAGGGGTTCTAAATGAATTAAGGATTGAGCTTAGAGGGAGATTGGTTATTTTAATAATCATGAGGTAATATTCAAGGAAAAGGGCCGGAACTTTAATTGCATGAAATAAAGTTATTACAGAGATTGTTATTAATACCTTCCTACGTATTTTTAGTAACAGGTTTAGAATTGTTCCCGTGATCATACCTTACGTTTGAGGAACTGAAATCAACTCCACAAAAATCCGGAAATCAAATAACAATGATCTGATATTTAGATATAGTAGCTGCAGTCCAAACTAAAAAGTTGCGTAACTCCAATCTCGCTTCAACTGAGAAAATCGAGATAAACTGTTTTCTCAACGAACTCTAATATCGAATAAAATTTTGTTGAATCTAGATATACTTTTTGAGTTAAAATAATGTGCTTCTTTCTTATTTTGCAAGACAAAGAGAGCGCAATGTATTTTGCTGACGATTCCTTTGTCGCATAGCTCGAACACGGCCTCGAACACGCCGAACTTCCCCGAGCGATCGTCCCTAGTGCATAGCCGAAACTAGCCGCGAATTATTTTCCTTGTATTTCGGATCAAAGCTTGGGCTATTTTACAAGACAAAAACATTCGTAAGGACGAGTTTTTGATTCGTATTCTGATGACATATTAGATGCCTTTTACAAATGTTAAGACTCGCTAAGTGCTTTGTGTACCTTCTTCTCTGTTATTTCTCAACTTTTTCGACTTTCCCCACTTTGAAACGGTCATTTTCTGAAGGTACTACATCATACCTGGCGCCTTAGCGACCCTTCGCTATTGTCTTGCGCTGGGCTCGATCTCGAAGCTGGACGGGGCGCTGTGGCTCTCAACCGGAGGTTAATGTTTTACGTGACAGGTTGCAGTGTTACATTTAAAATGAACATAGTTAATGAACTCTGTTCCGCACCGCCATGGAGGTCGAGTCGAAGGCGCGTTGTTTTTCACGTGGTGATCCCCAGTAGGCCTAATCCACTTGTCAATGAAACATGCATTTATTTTTTTTTAATTTTTTTTTGTTTTAATAAAGAATTTAATAACTATTTCCCACTAAACATGCAAAATTCGCAAAACATGCATTTAATGTGGATAGAAATATAAAAGCGCCCGAGTGAAGTCTATAAAAAGTTCTTCTACAGAACCATGCATACTCCTCCAGACGTATTCTACCAAATAATCATCAGTCCTCGAAACTGCCATTCTGCCGATTCGCTTTCGCATATCGCGCTTTACTTTTGACCACTGCGATTCTATCCCTTGCGTGCGTATATTATTATTAGCCGGATTAACAAAATTTCTTGAGTGATTCACGGTAGAGTGTGTGTAGTGAATGCGATCTACATCACAATATCCTTTCCAACAGTCCGTTATAATATGAGTACCCGGTAAAACATTGTCTTTGATAATGTCATGCAAAGTATTGGAATCCTGATTCTTGACTACTCTAAAAAAACACTTTTTAGATTCCCTGTCAACGCCTTCCACCACCCACCTAGTTTGTCTTTTTCTTCCTCGATTATACTTGCGTTTTCCAAACGCGCTTTCGTCAATTTCAACCGTTTTTCTCACTCCCCCAATTTTTTGTTTATTTTCCGATAACCACACTCTGAGTAACATCCTGATATCTGATATTATAGACCGGACCGTGTCTTTGGATAGCTCCGTCTCCCGAACAATTATTTTCAATGGATAACGTAGCAGCCAGCAAATTATGACTTGTAAAATTTTCAATACTTTGACGTTCGCGACATTGAAAAACGTTCCCGGCCTAACAATTTTACGTTTTAAGAATTTTCTGGAATGTATTGTATCTGAAAAGTCACTGTGATACATGTTAAATTGTAAACAATATTCTTCTTTAGAAAAGTATGAAAATGATTACAAATTTCTCTAATTAATAAACGCCTCAATTTAAATTTAAATGTATCACTGAAGTGTAATATAGAAGCCGCCGGTTGAGAACCACAGCGCTCCGTCCAGCAACGAGCTCGATCGTCTGGGTGATGCAGCGCAAGACAATAGCGAAGGGTCGCTAAGACGCCAGGTATGATGTGGTACCTTCAGATCGTCTTAAGCCCAGTCAGATGCAGCTTTCTGTTAGGAATAAAACTATAACAAAAACTTATTTTTCATAAAAATGTCACTCATATATATTTTAAGTTTCGACGGCAGTATAGGGAAGACCTGAGTCCAAATTCGACGCCTGATTGTCTCCATCAGGTCAAAGTCAAAGTCATATCAAGGTTGAGTCGAGGAAAAAACCTGTGATTGGACACAATTACTACATCTATACGTTTTTGGGGCTGCTGAGTCCGAATCCAGGGTTCGTTTTTCTCCATCAATATTTTCCTCTACTGGTCTTACTAACGTTGAAACTTCGGGATATTTGATACTCTGAATTTTTTTAAATAAATTTCTGTCACTTTTGTCAAACATGTAACAGTTTTCTGCGTATGCTGGCTCTTCCCAATATGCAGGTCTTATAAAATTTAATTTTTCAGTTTTTTTTCGGAATCATATATGTTCATCGTGATGTCACACGCACTACATATCTTGTGTGGTATCTATTTTTTATTTAGCACATACGTAACAAAATGCACCAGCATTTTTGTTACATTAGTGTTCAGATGAAGAACTTGCTACATTTGTTTTTATTGAAGACCCTAAAGACTGTTTATTTGAAGTATTTGAAGATGCGTTATGTTTGTTTTTTCTTTGTCCCGTAGTAGATTCAAGTACCCATGCCAGCGATGGCGCGCTGCCTTGCAGGGGGGCGTTTGGATGTGAGAATGAAGCCGTAGTGTGTCTGACGACGAGTTGACATTGTCCTCGCCAAATTCAGAAAGCTCTCATAGTCAGACCTGAGGAGGTATGAGAGTAATCATCCTCAGGACGGCGGACTCACCTGCGATCGGACTAGGATCCCTAACGCGTTGGTACTTGAATCTACTATGGGACCTAGAATAAATAAACATAAAACAACTTTAAATAGTTCAAATAAACAGACTCCAGGGTCTTCATTAAAACCAAATGTAGAAAGTTCTTCATCTGAACACTACTGTAACAAAAATGTTGATGCATTTTGTCACGTATGTGCTAAGTATCACCCATCAGCTGACTGAAGACAAATATCCGATAAAATTAAAAATATTTACAAAAACTGTTTTGGATTGGATATTTATAATTATGATAAAAAATGGATATCACACAAGATATGTAGCGCTTTTCACATGATGATGACCAGATTATTCCGAAAAAAACCTGAAGAATTAAAGTTTGTAAAAACTGCATATTGGGACGAGCCAGCATGCACAGCAAACCGTTATATATGTTTGACAAAAGTGACGGGAATTAATAAAAAAAATATTCAGAGTATCAAATATCCTGAAGATTCAACATCAGTAAGACCAGTAGAGGAAAATATTGATGGAGACAAACAGACCTCGAATTCGGACTCAGGCACCTCAAAAACATACAGAAACGGCATCTTGGCACACATTCGTGGAATAATCTTCATTTGACTTCGAAATGACCGTGACCCTGTCCTGATCGAGAAAAACTGACCCCGGATTCGGACTCAGTGACCCCAAAAACATGTAGATATGGTGGTCTCGTCTCGTGCACAGAAATTTTTTTTTTGGGCTGTGTAATCATTAATTAAAAGCACAAATATACTTGAGATTATTAATTTAAATTTATCACCACGTATATAGTATCTTGTATTTTAAGGAAACGAAATTTTATCATTTTACATACATATGACTATTTTTAATTAATGGTTATTCACTGCATGTTTCGTTATACTGGGTGGACTTCCTGAACTACGTGATTAATTGTGAATCCTAAAATACAGTTATTTGATTAAAAAATATGTTCTATACAAAAAGTTGTATCCACTAACAAATAAGCCAATATCCATTGAAATTCAACCGTTTTTCAAAAATTATCAGAAAAATATTTTTTCCTAAGTATGTTTAATGAAATTGAACTAAAAATAGTGGAATGCAGAAAATGGGGTGCAGTGGCTGGTCCTCGTTGAACAGTTGTAATTCATAAAAAAAATCATTTCATATAATTCAACACTTTCTGTGTTGAGTACAATTATTTACTTTGTAATCATATATTTTTCTTTAACGCTAGAAGTACCGGGATTTTCTGCCACCTTTGGTTACCACGATGGGTCATTTGACTCCTACCTGCCTTGGGTGTTAAATAATGATCTTAAGCAGATTCTAACATCAAAAGTTAATGATAGAAGTATGCTATATTCATATTAAATCGTAAATATAAGTGGAGAAGAGTCCTGAAAAAGTACAACAAAGAAGTGAAAATGCTCGCCTATCCCAGCGTAGTCCTACCGACGCACAGTGGGAAAAAGCACCTTTTTGGACAAAAATCGACCGACAGTACAATTCTTAACGGACTTTGATGTTTCTTTCTTAGAAATTACCGTAAGGCCTCCAGGTATGATAACTGACTGCGGGTATTTTATTTAGACTCAACAGAAATTTGTTATTTAACAACAAAGTTACAACTTTTTGTTGCTTAACTTTTCCGTGATACAATTTCTTCTAAGACTTTCAAATTCATTGAAAAAGATCATAAATCAATGTAATAAATAACTTAAAATGAGTTTCAGTGAAGTAGCGTAATAACAAAAATTTTTAATAATGTTAGAAACAAATTAATTAACAAGTCATTTTTTCGTGATTCGCAATCATTAGCTAATTTCAACCCATAGCTTTTGTATGAAGTATCATAGATAATGATGTGCGCTCACAATAAGTTAAGAATAGCTAATGATTGCCAATTATTTAAATAATTTTTATAAACAAACGCACATTTTGAACATTTTTTGATGAAAAGACGTGATCTTTTTTTGCGGAATCAACTTAAAATGTTTTGCCAAAGACTCCTTGCTATCATATTTTTCATAGTGACCGAAATATATTAATTGTTTAAACAATTTTCATAAAGAAATGCTCATTTTAACCATTTTTTCATGAAAAGGATTGATTTTTTTTTTGCGGAATCATCTTGAAATGTCTTGCTAAAGATACCTTGCTGTCATATTTTTCATAGTGACTAAAAATTGTTAATTATTCAAACAATTTTTATGAACAAATGCACATTTTTACCATTTTTTCATTAATAGGCTTGATTTTTTGTGGAGTTAATTCGAAATGTCTTGTAAAGGAATCCTTGCTGTCATATTTTTCATAGTTACTTGATGTGCGCCACGGGGAGGTTGCTCAATCGGACTTTGCATATCATGTGGCCCTGAAAAGGGACATTTTTAGTTAGGCATTCGTGCTTCAGGCATTCGTGTTTTAGAAAAACAAATCAATAACGACGAAAATCCGAAAAGACGAAGAAATGGCGCGTCCAAGAACTTGCTTCAAATTATAGCAAGGAAGAATTATCCATAGCACTTTCATTGATTGAAAATCAGTCCGATATTGAATTTGGGACGCAGCAGCTTCGTAAGGAAGATAATGACGAAAGTAAATTGCAGAGAATCTTGGCGATGTACGTGGATTTAGGTCTGTCGAAGAGGAAGAAGCAAAAAAAATATGTTATCCAGGAAACCGTGAGCATATACAAACATCGAATTTAGGAGCAAGTGTCCATTTCATAAGTTTATTGGGTCATACAGTTAAGCGAATCTTGTTACAAATGGAAAAAGATGATCTCGCTAATCTTTTTGGTAAAAAACTAGTGCTCTTTGGGAAGTGGGGTATGGACGGTGCTTCTGCAAATCAGATGACAAGGCAAAAGTGGTCGAAGAAGGGTGATGATATGGATGCGACCGATGAATCTGATCACAGTGATTCTGAGAGTGAAGGAAACATGAGCTATGACAAGAGTCTTTTGACGGGTAAATCTTTCTTCTTGATTTCTTTTGTCCCTCTTCAATTAAAAGCAGATGGTGATATCATTTTGAAAAACAAAACACGTTCATCTGACAATTTCTGTAGGACCATTAAATTTATTTTCCTTAAAGAAACTGATTCTCTTGTAAAGAAAGAGTACAGCTATCACATAAAGCTGCTGGAAAAAGTTCATACCTATTCGCTTCCCCGGGTGGCGGATAGGGGAATGCTCGTTGGAAACAGAGGGTAGGGCTGAAATAAAATAGGCCCCGCGGACCAAACAGACTGGGTGAAGGACACACCGAGAAAAAACCACGTCTGCTTCCTGTTGCAACCCTGTACCGAGGGTTTCTGCTGAATACGGTTACACTACTCAACAAGCAGTCGCAGGCAAGGGTCCAGGGATGGTCCCGAAGGAAAAACCTCCAAGTTAAGGCGTTAATCCACCGTGCCGAAGACTGCGTGGCACCAGGGGTGTGGTGTTCCAAACGGTATCTCTAGGATATCAGGTCGCCTTCTAGAGTACACAGACCTTACCCTCGCATGCAAGGCTCTGCGGGGTTGGGCCCTTATTTCCCTAGCTACTCGTGGGAATTAAAATGGAGCATAAAGTAAATATAAACCGAAGTGTATGTGAGGAGTTGGAAGGAGATTTAGATGTCGTAGAAGGGCTAGACGCCAGTGAAGAGTCGTTTGCCAGGCAGGACCAAAGGAATGCGGAGAAAAAGATGGGGGATGCTCGGAGGATGCCTATCAGGGATGGACTGAAGGAAGCTCAGGCTTCAATGGAGAGGATGGCGTTGACCTTAGGCTCTGCCGAACTCTCCTACCCAGAAGCGATTAAACATGATGAAGAGGAGGTCGACAAAAAGCACCTGAATAAGGGGAAGGGTGATAAAGACACGAGCCACAGCGGGACTCAAACAGAAGAAGCCGTGGAGGCTCCCAACAGCCAACCTGGGAAGCGTGAAAGGGAGCTTTCAACGAGTCCCTTTGAGGCAAACGTTATAAAACAGAGGGCGAAGAAACCGAGGACCCGCACTACCATTGCGGCGTCCTCGACTCTACAGGAGGAAGAGTTGGAAGGGATTGCTTCTACACCCGCACCCATGAAGAAGAAGAAGGAGCCGAAGAGGAGAGCTCGACCGGAGGCGGTTCTCATAAAACCGGCTGAGGGTCTAAGCTATGACGAGGTCCTCAAGGACCTCAAGCAAAGGGTGAAGCCTGATGACCTTGGCGTAAAAATCAAGGGAGTCAGGCAAACAAGAAACGGAGAGGTCCTTGTGGAGCTCGGACATAGTACAGAGGGCAGGGCCGAATTTTTGGCTGCTGTTAGGGAGGTGGTTGAGGTGGGGGGTATCGTGCGCGAGCTCGTGCCCCGTACCGAGATCGAGGTCTTGGACCTCGATCCAACATCGGAAGCCGGTGAAGTCGAAGCGGCTGTGAGAAGCCACTTCGGTAACGAGGGTGCTGGAGAGGTGAAGGTCAGCCTCACGAGAAGACCCTTCAGAGGCAATCTGAAGGCTTTCGTGGAGCTGGCCGAGGAACTAGCCGCGAGGTTAGTACGCACAGGACACCTGAAGGTGGGGTGGGTGTCCTGTCATGTACACAAAAAAACGGAAAAGGTTCGGTGCTACCGCTCCCTAGGCTTCGGCCATATGGCAGGCGGTTGCGAAGGCCCAGACCGTACGAGGGCCTGCTGGAGATGTGGCAAGGAGAGCCATAGGGCTGCGGCGTGCTAAAGTACTACCTCTGCGCCACAAACGAAGAGAAGCCCCGGACAGACCATCGGCCCGGGACAATGAGGTGCAGGGCGTTCCGTGAGGCAACTTCGGTGAGGAAGCCTCAAGGACGCGCTACCCAGAAGAACAGTACCCAACCAGGATGCCGAAGGCCGACGAGCCCGTTGTGGGGTGCCACCACACTACTGACGACGATGCGTGCATCCTGGTTGGATGATGATTGGAAGTACGCCGAGCTGGTACTCATAAGTGGAAGTCGAAGCACGACTTAGTGGCCTTACCCCCATGTCCTTGAAGTAATGCGAAAGTGGTTCCGAGGACATGGGTTGGCGGGAAGAGGAGGTGAGTTTAGTGGGTATTACCGTTTTTAGGTCGAGTCCCACACTCAGTGCGTAAATGCCATTCTCACCTCCTCTACAAAAAAAAAAATTCCATTGATGTCAGTGGAATGAGTTTTGATATCAGCTTTGACTTGAAGTGTACGATGATTGATGGAAAGGTGTGTAATATTCTTACTGGACAGAAAGCATCTTCTCGCTGCAATATTTGTGGAGTTGGATCAAAACATGTTAACAACTTACCATATGTAGCTAAAATTCCATGTAATGAGGCACACTATAAATTTGGTCTCTTGACGTTGCATGCCTGGATTCGTGTTCTGGAATATTTGTTACATGTATCCTACAATATAGATTTTAAAAAGTTTTCCGCAAGAAAAAAGGAAGAAAAGGAAATGAAAAAATCAAGAAAGGAACGTATTCAGATAAAATTAAGATCCAAACTGGGTTTAGCAGTTGATGTGGTGAAGCGGGGTTATGGAACAACAAATACCGGAAATGTTGCCCGTTCCTTCTTGGGAAAAGCTAAATCGGTTGCTAAAATAACCGGTGTGGATCAAGATCTGATCACCAGATCCACGATATATTGCATACAAGTTATAATGTGCGGAAGGATACTTAATTGTGCGAAATTCAAAACTTACTGTTTGGAAACCGCTGAGCTTTGCATAAATCTTTATCCTTGGTATGAAATGCCACCATCAGTACATAAGCTGCTCATTCATGGAAGTGATATAATTCAATCGTTTGAGCTACCAATTGGTTGGTACTCAGAAGAGTCTCAAGAGGGAAACAATAAGATCTTTAGAAAAGTTAGAGCTAATAACAGCAGAATGTCTGACAAACAATTGACGAACCTAGATGTTGTTCATCATCTTCTGCTCCATTCGGACCCTTCGATAAGCAGTTATAGAAAAGAAGAATCTAGGAAGATGAAACCTCTGTCAAAAATAGCCGAGTGTATGATAATCTCCAAGGAGTGAGCTCGATTCTTACTAACTGAAGCACGAGTTCCTACCTGAAAAAGGCCCTTCTCAGGGCCACATGAGTCAAAAATGGCTGAGAGTATGACAATCTCCAAGGAGTGCGCTCGATTCTTGCTCACTGAAGCACGAATGCCTACCTAAAAACGGCCCTTTTCAGGGCCACATGAGACAAAAATGTCTGAGAATGTGACAGTCTCCAACGAGTGAGCTCGATTCTTACATAGTGAAGCACGAACGTCTACCTATAAATGTCCCTTCTCAGGGCCACATGGTGTGGAAAGTCCCATTAAGCAACCTCCCCGTGGTGCATATCAGGTCACTATAAAAAATATGGCAGCAAGGATTCTTTTGCAAGAAATTTCGAATTGATTCCGCAAAAAAAAAAAAATCAAGCCTATTCATGAAAAATGGTAAAAATGTGCTGTTGTTCATGAAAATTGTTTGAATAATTACCAGTTTCTATCACTATTGAAAATATGACAGCAAAGAGTCATTTACAGGATATTTCGCAATGATTCCGACAAAAAATCAAACCTATTCATGAAAAAATGGTCAAAATGTGCATTTGTTTATGAAAATTGCTTAAATAATTATCAGTTTCTGTCACTATTAAAAATATGATAGCAAAAAGTCTTTTGCAAGACATTTCGAATTAATGAAGCAAAAAAAAATCAATCCTATCAATAAAAAAATGTTCAAAATGTGCATTTGCTTATAAAAATTGTTTAAATCATTAACACTTTTGGGTCACTATGAAAAATATGACAGCAAGGTGTATTTAGCAAGACATTTCAAGATGATTTCGCGAAAAAATCAATCCTTTTCATGACAAAATGGTTAAAATGTGCATTTGTTTATAAAAATTGTTTAAACAATTAAAATTTTTTGGTTACTATGAAAAATATGATAGCAAGGAGTCTTTGGCAAAACATTTTAAGTTGATTCAGCAAAAAAAAAAATCACGTCTTTTCATCAAAAAATGGTCAAAATGTGCATTTGTTTAAATAATTGGCAATCATTAGCTATTCTTAACTTTTTGTAAGCGCACATAATTATCTATGATACTTTATACAAAAGCTATGGGTTAAAATTAGCTAATGATTGCGAATCACGAAAAAATGACTTTTTTAAATTAATTTGTTTATAACATTATTAAAAATTTTTGTTGGTACGCTAGTTCACTGAAAATTATTTTAAGTTATTTATCACATTGATTTGTGATCTTTTTTAATGAATTTGAAAGTCTTGGAAGAAATGGTATCACGAAAAGTTTAGCAACAAAAAGTTGTAACGAATTGCACTGTCGATGTCGGTCGATTTTTGTCCAAAAGAGGTGCTTTTCTCCCCCTGTGCAACGTCGCACAGTGAAGCCAAAAGCACTTTTTGTGGACAAAAGTCTGCCTACAAACCAATTTTCAATGGATTTTGACGATTTTCTTCTTAAATTGGCCATAAGGCTTTTGGGTATATCTTTTCTTTGCGAGAATCTCGATTTGGCTGAACCAAAAATTTTTATTCAACAACACAAAGTAAACAATATTTTTATCCTAACTTTTCAGATGTACCTTTTTTCTGCAAGATCTGCGAATTGACTAAAGAAGAGCTTAGGTCAGTGTAATTACCATCTTGAGACAGTTTTCAGTAGGTTAGAGTATGAAAGAAATTTAGTCATACTGTTTTAAACAAATTAATGAACAAAGCCATTTTTTGTGATTCGAAATCATCAGTTGTTTGAAATTCACAATTTTCATATAGAATATGAGAGAAATGTATGCCTAATTATGATTATTTAAAAATATCTGCTGCTTGGCAGCATTATTTAAACAATTTCTTTAAACAAATACACAGTTTTCGTGTGACACAATGAATAGGCTCCGTTTTTTTGTAGAATCGACCAAAAATGTCTTGCTTATGAATTTGTATGCGGAACAGAAGATGTTTTGTAATGAAATACCAGCCAAAACGCGATAGGGGCCAATGGACCCCTGCCGGTAACAGACTATAAAAACTCGATTTTTTTTAAAAGTGCGCATCCAATATTTCCAAAAAACTTGTAAAATACTCCTATTTATAAATAATTGAAAGTCACAAAACGCCATCTCTCTGCAAGCAACCGCTGCGGAGATTTACCATTTTAAAAATCAAAAGGGTTTAATTGACCCAGCCCGGTACTTCTCGTGTTAAAGCCATTGCTGCTTGGCAACATATGGAAGAAAATTTCAATAAAAATAAAAATTCGTACTCTGTAAATTTTAATAAATCAACCTAAAGAATGGTTCCTTATACTTTTAACAATTCATGTATGTGAAGCTTCATGGAAGAATTAAATAAATTCTAAATGATTTTTTTAAATCCTAAGACTTTATCAAATTTTTCAAATCAATTAATAACTTAAACATTAACGTAAAATAGGGTTAATCGCGAGGGGTACATAACTCCTGCAATCGGTGTACAACGTTATTGCAATCACTTTGCAATCACTTGAAATCACTTGCAATCACTAACAACCACTTGCAATCACTCACAATTACTTGCAATCACTTACAATCACTCGTAATCACTCTGCAATCATCTGAATTCACTCTGAAATCACGTGAAATCAGGTGCAATCACTCTGCAATCACCCGAATTCACCTTGCAATCACGTCAAATCAATTTCAATCACTCTGCAATCACCTGAATTCATCCTGCATTCAAGTGCAAACATTTTTCAATCAAATACATTTTCTCACAAAAAGGAAGAAATTTACGTTTTAAATTTTAACTCATGAAAACCGATTAAAAGTTTGTAAATTATGCATATATATTACGAATTGTCCGAATTTAATGCAAGAAATTGCGAGGAATTAGAAAAATAAAGGCCCCGTGCAATTGTTATTATTGATTGGCCCTCGGCGTGCAGACATCTTGCCAGCTGACGTCACAACATGAAATGCCTAATTGTCGCCAATCAATAATAACAATTGCACGGGGCGATACTTTATTTTTCTAATTCCTCGCAATTTCTTGCATTAAATTCGGACAATTCGTAATATATATGCATAATATACAAACTTTTAATCGATTTTGATAAGTACAAATTTAAAACGTAAATTTCTTTCTTTTTGTGAGAAAATGTATTTGATTGCAAAATGATTGCACATGATTGCAGGGTGAATTCAGATGATTGCAAAGTGATTGAACTTGATTTTACGTGATTGCAAGGTGAATTCGGGTGATTGCAGAGTGATTGCACTTGATTTCACGTGATTTCAGGGTGAATTCAGATGATTCCAGAGTGATTGAAAGTGATTGTAAGTGACTGCAAGTGATTGTGAGTGATTGTGAGTGATTGCAAGTGGTTGTTAGTGATTGCAAGTGATTTCAAGGTGATTTGAAGTGATTGCAAAGTGATTGCAATAACGTTGTACTCACAAAAGTTTTTTTTGGGGGGGGGGATAAAATGCTTTTTAAAAATTGCATTTTTGATTACTTGATGTCGAAC
>CAKNXH010059129.1:148669-163987 GCA_932178445.1 Andricus quercusramuli
AGTCTGAAACGTAAGACCAGTGAGAGAAGATCTTGCTGAACAGTTGGCCCAACGAGCAGTATGTCATTCAGCGACTTGCCGGACGTACTTTCTGCTGATCCGTCGAAGACGACTCGCAACTTAGTTGTCGTGCTGTCTGGCCTTAAAACTGCATGATGAGGAAGATAATACCTTACTGTATTACCCTGTACAGACTCACCATTTACTGCTGTCATGTGACCCAATTCTTTATATTCCTTCATGAATGCGGAATATAATTCTTTCAGCTGTGGTTCTCGGCTGAAGCGTCTCTCGATGGATTGCAATCTTTTTTGGGCCATGTGAAATGTATCGCCCAAGGATTCTGGCTGGTCTCGAAGTGGTAATCTCACGATGAACTTGCCGTTGTTGTCTCTGCTAACGTCCTTCTTGAATAGCTCTTCACACCGAGCTTCCTCTGATGATAAGATACGGTGATGAGTGAGAGATTCTTCAATGTGCCAGAATTTCTCAATCTGAGTATCCAATCTGCGGAGGCTGAGATTGCAAATTGCGCGACGATCACCTGAAACGTTGGAAAGATCACCTGCTATAATCCAGCCTAATTTCGTTTTCTGCAACACTGGAAGTCCTCGACCTAATTTGATTTGTCCCACGCAAATCAGGTCCCAGAAGAGGCCGATTCCGATGACGATGTCGACCTCGCCGCCTGCGTGGTATTCTGGATCCGCTAATTTAAGGTGAGGTGGTATTTCCCAAGGTCGATCTGCTTTTGTAAGGACTGGTAGGTTTCTTGTAACCTTGTCCATGACCAAGAAGTTCAGGGTTGCAGAATATCCGTTGAATCTGGAACTAATCGTTGCTTTTGTGTAATAGGTGCTCTGAGTGCATGTGCAGTAATTGATTTGGACACTGAAATCCAGAAACTGGAACTCATAGATACAACACCAGCGCACACGATTGCCGAGAAAAGGGGAGAGCTGGTAACAGCGCAGCAGCGTTTACAGATCAAGCACTCCCGCTTAGAGGTGCAACAGAAACTTTTTGAAAAACAGAAGATTGTCGCACAGTGCGAGGCTGATGAACGAAGACAGTCGATAATTGACGAAGAGGAAGACGAGAACGACGATTCCAGTCACACCTCACGAGTCAACGATTTTCTTGTCGCAGTTCAAGAAGTCGAGTAAACTATGCGGTTTTTCACCGGCCGAGAATGTTTTAAGAGTCGACGAAAGTTTGACAGGTGATGCAAGAAAGAAAGTCCAGATGCTTTTAATTACAGCTTCGGATCCAGAGGAAATTATCCAGATTTTAAACACCTCTCATGGTAAACATGAGGTTAGCTGTGAAGTTCGTAATGTGGCATCAGCTTTGGAGAACATCAAGGGTGAGTTTGTTAACAAAAGAAGATTACTGTCAATATTGGTAAGCAAAATACCTTCCCACTTAACGACACAGTGGGGCAGTTACCTCGTTGAGAACAAACTTGAAGCGAACGATGTAACTCTAAAAGATTTCACAAAATGGTCACAAAATATGTCAAGCATGCTTTTCAAAATTACATTTTGAAAAGAATCTCTGCCACATAATGACGTGCAAAGTAAAAAAATTACAATAATGAAGAAAAACAGGATAAAGGCTAGCCCAGTGTTTCTGAACCAAAAGTTTGTGTCATCTGTAAAAATGGCCATCATTCTCTAGATCAGTGCTCATCATTCAAAAGAGCGGAGGTTAAACAGAGATGGAAGATGGCAGAAAAAACAGGTGCGTGTGTCTGCTGTTTACAGAAGCATAACGAAAAATGCCGAGCAAGAAATCCTTGCGGTTTTAATGATTGTCAAAAATTTCACAATAAATTATTGCATAAAATTATCGAAAATACGACTTCTAGGGAATCAACAAATTGCACTGAAGCGAGATCGAGCGGAACCATTTTAAAAATGTTGCATGTTCGCCTGCTTCGACCATTAGAAGAAGTAGAAACCGTGGCGCTTTTGGACGATGGAAGTACAGGATCTCTATTGGACGCAGACTTGGCAAGGAAGATAGGGCTGACAGGTACTTCAGCACCGCTATGTTGCAAATGGACAGGTGCAACCTACAGATACGACCCAGACTCGAGAAAAGTATCTCTTTCCATTGCAGGATTTGGAACCGATTATTTCGTCAACATGAGTAATGTGCGAACCGTACATAACTTAGGCCTAACAGAACAATGTTGGGACGTGGAGAACTTAGAGAAGAAATTTCCATACGTGGGACTGGTTAACTTGGAAGCAGTCGAACACGGGAAGCCAATGATTTTGATAGGACAGGCACACGCAGGTTTAATTGTTTCAAGGGAAATTGTTCAACTACATAAGAATGCCTCTATTTTATCGAAGACGGACCTGGCTTGGACTGTCCATGGACCAATTGAACCAGAACAAAGTTTACTGCGATAGTTAAGGAGAGAAAATCGACCAGCTTGGATGAAGAGAGAGCAATACAGATAGCTTCGACATCAATCAAGAAGCTTGGAAAAAGGTATGAAGTTAACTTGCCATGGAAGACTGAGGATTCACTAGCCAGCGGAAGCCAAGAAATGGCGCACCAAAGACTGAAATGTCTTGAAAAGAAGCTTCTCAAGGATGAACTAATGAGAAAAATCTACCAAGAGGAATTCCAGAAGCTCATTCAAGAAGAGTATGAAGTGGAGGTCGATCCGTCAGAACTTGTGGATAAGAAAAAATTGTGGTTTCTGCCACACTTTGGAGTCACCAATCCCAACAAACCCGGGAAGGTAAGAATGGTCTTCGATGCAGCTGCAAAAGTTAGCGGAAAATCCTTAAATGATTATGTTCTCACTCGTCCAGATTGGCTTACGTCCTTATTTGGAATTATAATAAAATTCCGACAATACCCAATTAGTTTTGCTGCTGACATTCGGGAAATGTTTAATCGAGTGAAAATTTCAGAAGAGGATAGTTACGCGCAACACTTCCTCTGGATAAATCTCGATACGAAAATGCCAAGTAAAATTCACCAAATTACAGCAATGATTTTTGGAATGGCTTCTTCGCCGTTCTTGGCTCAATTTGTAAAAAAATATAATGCTGAAAAGTTTCAGGAGAGCTGTCCAGATGCTGTGAGAGCCATCGTCAATAATCATTACGCCGATGATTATATTCACGGAGCCAACAGCGAGGAGGAAGCAGCGAGACTAATTATTAATGTCATCAGTATTCACGAGGAGGCAGGATTTGGACTCCGGAATTTTGCGTCCAACAGCAATGAAGTATAGAGAAATATTCCCAAGAACCTTTCAGCTTACCATACACTCATGAACATGAATGAGAAATCAGTTGAGCAGCGAATACTGGGAATGATCTGGACACACATTCAGATTGTCTTACTTTCTCTATGAACTTTGGCAGGATAGAAAAACCTCTGATAGAAATGACTCGAGTGCCTACAAAGCGGGAAGTTTTAAAGTTTATCATGTCTGCTTACGACCCCATGGGATTTTTATCGCCCATAACTGTTAAAGGAAGAATGTTACTACAAAACATCTGGCGTGCTGGTATAGGATGGGATGATTTTATCACAGCACATATGTTCAAAAAGTGGAGACAATAGCTGTTCGAGATCAAGCGAGCAAACGAGGTTCACATACAACGATTTTATTCGCCAAAATTCATTGCGGCTGAAAGTATCCATATGCACATCTTTTGCGATGCCAGTGAGTTGGCTTATGCTGCAGCACTTTAACTAAGGATCGAGGAAGAAGATGGAGTGGAAACCATCCTCATTGCATCGAAAGCTCGAGTGGCACCAATACGAACGATGACAGTACCAAAATTAGAACTACTGGTAGCCGTATTAGGTGTTCGACTATCGAAAACAGTGAAAGATTCACTCGAAATTCAGGTAAAAAGAGTTGCTTTTGGTCAGAACCAACAACTGTACTCAACTGGCTTAAGACGGAAAAAAATTACCAACGTTTCAGGCCGCTATAGTAGGAGAAATACTAGAGTTATCCGACCTTGAGAATTGGAAGTGGATTCCTACAAAAGAGAACGTCGGAGACGATTGCACCAGAGACACACCGACAACTGGTTTTACCATGTAACATCGATGGTTCAATGGACCTGGTTTTTTGAAGCTTGACGAAAGCCAGTGGCCACAAATGCCATCTGAAATAAAGAAAACAGCTTATAAAGAAGCAGAAATTATTACAGCTCTTACTGTGACTTCAAAAGAAGCAGACAGATTGCCCAGGATGAAACCTCACTATACGTGGACTCAGCTTTTGAGAACCACTGCATGGATGAAACGCTTCGTCGACAACGTGAAAGCTGGACGAGGATCCCCTGAAATAAAAACTGGACCACTTAAGGCTTCGGAACTTGATTGGAGTGAAAAGAAATGGTGGAGAGCCGTTCAGAAAAGTTATTTTCATGAGGAACGAGAAGATGCTTTGACCAACCGAACGAAGAAAAATGGAAAGCTGAAACGAGTTGACCTGGAGATTGACAACGATGGACTGCTAAGGATATCAGGACGACTCAACAAAATCGACAGCATTGATGTGCTCACTAGGAGCCCAATCTGTTTAGATGGAAGATACGAGAACGTCAAACTCATGATTAAAGACTATCACCAAAGAATCGGACATCAAGGTTTTGAAACCGTGGTGAATGAACTACGTAAAAGATTTTGGATAACAAAGATTCGTGCTATTGTTAAAAAAGTGATACTAAAATGTATGTATTGCAGGAAGAGGAGTTGCGAAGCAGCTCAATCAAAGATGGCATCTTTGACAATAGAACGTGTTTTATTCAACGAGAAACCGTTTACCGCGACCGGAATCTATTATTTTGGTCCGTTTGTAGTAAAGGTAGGAAGGAGACTCGAAAAAAGACACGGTGTGCTCTTGACATGCCTAACTGTTAGAGCAATCCATTTGGAAGTTGCGCACACCCTCAGTACTGACTCGTGTATTCTGGCCATCCTTTGATTCCTAGCTCGACGAGGAACGGTACAAGTCATCTGGTCAGATAACGGAGCGAATCTAAGGGGAGCCAATCCACTGTCAAAAAAAGACCAGAAGTTAAGCTACATCGACTGGAATTGTATGCTGATAAGAGGGAATCAGCACCGGGGGGAGGAAATGTAACTACTAAAAGTGAATAACTCCTAAGATCAAGCAACCACGCGAACACTCCGGACTTGTTGAAGTGAAAAGCATAAGCAGCCCCTTCAGGGCAGACGGCTATCCGTCAGTTCCATGTTTGATTCCGACGCGCATATTTCATGCTTACATGTATTTATCATCTCTTACCTTTTTTTTAATATCAAATATATCAGTTTATGGCTTAGATCTGTATTTTACTGTATTCAATGACCCCGGAAACAGCAAATATTAATAAGCAATAAGCGATTGTTAACTTTTTCATGATTTCCCAGGCATCGCTAGAGTATTTTGACTATAAATATGAACTCATTCCAATAATATTTGCCCGAGCTAGAACGATTTAAGTTTTGAAACTTAATTAAATCAGGGAGAAACTTTTCTTCAATATTTCTTTTTTATTATTAAAAATAAACGTTCGGCGAAACAAATTCTAATGGGCAAAAATTTCATTCCCTTATTCTCTATAATACTACATTTCCAAAAAATTGACTTCCTGGTTTTGAAAATTTTCTTTCTTTGAGATGATCGGTCAATAGTTTTACGCGTTTTCGAGCGTGGAGCTGGTTCTTGCATCCGACGGGTCAATTTTTATTGCTTACAAGGGGAAGGCCTCAAGTATGAAACTCAAATCGAGTTCGCATGACGATAATTCGAAAGATTATCGAATTTCATTCGACACGTGTCACGGCTTTTTTGTAAGTGGAGCCTAGTTTTTTAAATAGAGTCAAACCTCGTTTATCGGGACGCCCTCACAATGTAAACACCTCGTTTATCGGGATTCGGAGGGGTCTCCCACTACTACCCCCAGCCTCGAGACAGGTTGCCATGACACTTTGCTGTGTTGTTATTTACGGGTTATGTCAGGTTTGATCGCAAATGATCAAAAAGAATTTTAAATTCCCGCTACTCCCACCATGCTCTCACCTTACCCCACTTTAAGTGCTAATGTATAAGGAGCGGTGGTTGGAAGGGGAACAAGATGTCCCGATAAACGAGGTTGCAATATCCCGATAAGTGAAGTTCACGATAAATGAGTGTCCCGATAAACGAGGTTTGACTGTATTAATATTTTAAAATTGCGGCTACCTTCACTGATACACTAGTATCAGTCACGCTGGAAATTTCTCAGCTAGCGGCGCTGGCCCTGCGGTAGCGTGCCTGCTTGCTACCCGCTGCTTTTGGGGTTCGAATCTTTTGGCTAGATTTTTTTTTAATAATACCAAAAATTTAAATTATTGTCAATTTTACATAATATATAATATTGTTATGTACTTAATAATTATTAATATATTAATTATATTATTATATTAATTATTAATATATTATGCACTTCATAATTATAAAGATAAAAAAGAGTATTATTTAATATATTATATGATATTATAATTAGAAAGTGTCTAATTTTTTCAACCTTCCGAAATATTATATATTAAAATTGTTACTGATAATAATTTAAATTTTTGTATTATTACAAAAAAAAAAAAAATCTAGCCAAAAGATTCGAACCCCGACAGCAGCGAGTAGCAAGCAGGCACGCTACCGCAGGGCCAGCGCCGCTGGCTGAAAAATTACCCGCGTGACTGATACTAGTGTATCAGTGAAGGTAGCCGCAATTTTAAAACATTAATATTTTAAAAATTAGGCTCCACTTACAAAAAAGCCGTGACACGTGTCGAATGAAATTCGATAATCTTTCGAATTATCGTCATGCGAACTCGATTTGAGTTTCATACTTGAGGCCTTCCCCTTGTTAGTAACACAAATGATCACACAATTATAAAAGTGATACTGTTCTTTAAGGAAATGAATACCTCCACGACTGTCAAATATCCATAATTTCATTCATTATTTAAAAAATGTTTCTAATTACTGACTAATTGACAAAATTGAGTAATTTTTCATAATGAATGTTATTCTCATACGAATTTTCAGCATTTAAAATTAAGAGAACATTTTTTCTGTGATTTAGCATTGTAAAGAAGTATTCATTTATACATAAATAATAATTTATGACAATTAGGTTGAATCTTGAACTAAATATTTTTGCTAATTGAGTATGACTGCAGTCATTAGGATGACCAATAAGTTCATTTATTCTAAGTCACAAATAATTGTTAGTTTATCTTCATAATGTTTATAAAACGTCAAAGTATAGTATTTAGTTTTAACATTGTGGGCTAAAAAGATTCAATGTAGGGTCAGCACTGAAGGAGAGGTTAATAGGCGTTATAAAAATGTAGGCTCTAAAGATTGAAAGTAGATTCAGAGAGGTGTTACAGCGTCAAAGTAGCTTCTTAAATATGAAGACTGTATCATCTAAAGATTCAAAGTAGGGCCTATAGATTCAAATGGAGTCAAAGTAGGCTCCAATGTTTCATTCTGTAGGAGTTAAAAGTTTAAAGCAGGGGCTATAGGTTTAAATAGCGTCAAAGCAGGTTCTAAGTTGGGTCCAAATTTCGACTCGGAAGAGTTCAAATACATGTTTCCTTTTATGTAAACGTTATGTTATTAACTAAATAAAATTTCGAAGTAGGCAAAGCATAAAATAGGTGTTTTGGAAAAAGTCTTTATTAAAATTGGGTTTTTTCGGATGTCGAACTAGAGTCTTCTTTGGAATAAATTCATCGTTTTGGGTTTTTTTTCGTTGCAGCTTCTTAGAAACCAAAAATTAGTCCAATAGAAACCCCAGTTTTTTTGTGATAGTTCAATTTTAAAGTTTTTGTTTTAAAATGAGTTATTTTAAAAAGTGTAAACATATTATTATCTCGTAAGGCTATACGTAAGGCTATACGTAAGGCTATACGTAAGGTACTATACATTTTTATTTTTAAACCCCCACTGTGAGAAAAATCTGATCGTAATTTAATATACATGTGAGTAAAGTCATTTGCATATACCGTACATTAACTTTAATATACCATCATGTTGTAAAATTAATATACATGCATATTAAAGTCGGTAAAACAGAGTGCGTGAAAACAAGAAGTCCTTTGATACCTTTAGATCTTGTCAAATATTAAAAAATGAAGTAATAACCCTCAATTCGTTGACCAAACTCCTACTTACAATAAAAGTGCAACGTAGGATGGACTTTTTTTATTAAATTGGCTGTGAATGTTAAAATTTTTACGTGAGTACAGGTGCTTGGAGGTTAGGTTTTTAAATTATTTGTTTAATTGAACTTTTCTCTTGAAAAGCAGTGTAATTTATATTTATCTAGGACAAAATATTATGTTTGATTAATCATAATTAAAAATTGCTGCGAAACTTGTTTTTAATTTGTGTGAAGTGCAAATATCTGACTTTTCTGATCAATTATCAATATGCTTTATATGAAATTTAATAACATAGTCTCTTAATGGCGATTTCGTATACCTAGGTCTTAGATTCAATATACAAATGTATATTAAATTTATATTAAGATTGCAAACATTTTTAACAGTGCCGGTAAAATGCAGGTCAATACAACGGTAATCCTTGCGGCTAAAGTATCATTTAAGTCCATTAGCATGAGTACATATACCGTCAGAGGACTCGACTTCACTGGGTATACCGTTAGTTACCATTAGTCTGGAAGATGTCGTTTGTATTAAGTTTTCTCACCTAAATTTATGAATTATTCAATTTTGCCAGGCGTAAAGAAATAAAATTTTATTCTTCTTATACATTTTTCTACTGAGCTGGGTTTAGAATCAACTTAGGGGTCGTGCATAAATTACGTAACGCAATTTTCCGACAATTTTGACCCCCCCCCCCCCCTATGTAACGCTTTTTCCGACTTTTCCCTGTAGTTTTTCACCATCATGTAACACTGCACGAGCCCTTATGAATTTATCACAACCAGTCATAACCTGTGATTGCATTCGACTTTATTAGAAGTACTTGTATTTGCCTGGACGTTTGGACAGGGGAGAAGAAAACTGCAGGAAACCACCTTCCTTTGACAGTCAAGTTTTAAGACAGACATTCGACCCTACCCATGGAATGCGCACGAACATTCTCGGGGTCAAAACCTCCCGCTTGTTAATTGAAACGCAGCGCATACACAACCTGGTCATACGTCGCAGCTGGTCACCCATCGGAGTGCTATCCGCGCTCGAAACGGCTTAAGATCTGGACTCCTCCCGAGTCGAGATTCACCTCGCAGCTCATGCTGTTGTTATAGTATAAAGATATCAAAATTTTAATTGTAGAAATTTTGAATCGGACAAGTTTAAGAGTAGTTGTTTGTAAATTTTATGTATTACAAATTTTTAATTCAAAATTATTCAATTGTAAATATAACAGTTCCAGTTCAAAATTTGTGAAAAAAAGTTTTTTTTTTCAAATCTTACTTTGACCTGAAGATACCGAAACAAAAAATGTTTAATTGTTGAAATTTACTCGCATCCTTAGCTTTCACATGCAACAATTTATAATTTCATTCCATTGTTAATAATCACTGCATTTAAAAGTGGGTCTTTCTGGACATACATTATTATTGCGCTAAACATAAGTTATTTCATCAAAAGATAAAATACCCTGTTGAATGTTACATACTTGTCAATTGATAAAAGGTAATGATTGCATTTTATAAAGAGAAAAGAAATAAGCTACCACGAACTGAGCAGATCCGGCTCTCAAAATGTTGCAAAATCATCCAAACAGGCTTATCAATAAGGGAGAGCCACTTGAAAGATTTCGTGTAAAAAACTGGGCTTTTGATCTTACAATCTTTAGAGAATAAAAAAAGAAAAAGACTAAGAAAACGAACTGGCTGAAAAGGAAAGGGAGTGGTGGACCAAATCAGCGGAGTAGTAATGTAGTCTTTCTCAATCATAAAGGACAGTTCGATAAAAAGTCGAAAGGCGGCTTGATCTCAAAGGCTGTACGGGGGCGGCCCATAATGACTTGACTGGCCCCGATTCACCAGTAGGTTTTCTACTTGCCTTCTCGAACAGAGCTATCACCCTCTTCTCTTTTTCTTTCTCTTTTTGGAGCTCCCCTCCCCTTCCCCCCTCATCATCCCTCCCGCACCATTCATCTATCTGTCTCACTCGTGCCGCTAACATACGCAACCAGCGGAGCGATATAATTATTGAGCGGCGCCTCTTCCCGCCTCTTTCGAATAAACGAACGACCACCGAATGACCCAGCCAGTCCCTTAGACTTAGACCGTCACAATTCGAGATTCTACCTCCCCACTCCAACAATCGGACCCTCTTTACACCTCTCTATTAAGTCCTGCTAAGATCAGGACAGCATCCTGTAAAATGAAAAAGATTTCAATAATACTAGATATCAAAATTAAAACCAGTATTTCGGATAATTGTTCAGAATCGAGCCCAAAAATTTGTATTGTAATACATTTAACAAATTTTAGTTTATATTTTCTTTTCTCAATTTAAAAAATGTTGTGGGTGAGTTACGAATATCTAAATTTTCCGATTTCCTTTAAACTCCATACGTTTATGTATTTTGACGCGCTGATTACGAATATGATAGTGAAAATTGTCGATGAGGCGATTTTCATAGTGAAACCATGAAAAAACCAGTAAAAATCATAGCTGTTTTTGTTTATCTCAGTCAATACGCAAAATTTCGCCAAAAGTATCACACAAAAGTTGTAGATCTCATAGAGATACACATTTTTTGTTGAAAGCATTTTTTCCACGGTTGAAACAATAAATTGAACAATTATGATTTTTTCAACTAAAAATGTGTAATTGTGTATATTAGAAGATAAGTTAAATTTATTTCAAGTCGAAAAAATTAATAATTTTTTAATTGTTTTTTATACATCAAACCCGGTGTTTGTTTTGGAATCTTCTTAAATATTCTCTTAAAACTATGTTTTCAAAATAAAAAATGATGAAAAATTTTCCCAGGTATCTTTAAAAAATTGCTGAATTATCTTTAAACCTTTCAAAACCCTTGAAACGCTTGCAAATTTTCAAAACTCTACATTTTGCTTCAACTCTGTTGGAATAAGTTCAAATTTCGAATTATTTTTGAAATTTTTACAAAACCTCTAAATATTCATGAAAAGTTTTCCTAAAATTATCTGAAAATCCTTCGAAGTTAAAAAAATTGCCTTCAAATCTTGCAGATTCGCTTTTGACAATTTTGATTTTTATAAATCCTTTCAGTTTTAAATTATTTTTCAATCATTTCAAAACTTTTGAATATCTTTCAAACTTACCAGAATTGTTCTAAATTGATAATTTTTTCATTTTTATTTACACATCCAAAATTTGGTATTTTTTAAAAATTATTTCTGTCAAAATAAAACATGATTTGAAATTTTCCCAGGAATTTCAAGCAATTCTTATTATTATCGCGAAACCTTTCAAAATCCTTGGATAGCATCAAAAATTTATTTTGTAATTATCAAAAATTTACGTTTTGATTTAAATTTTCTGAAACATTTCAAGTTTGAAATCAAGTTTGAAACTTTTCAAAACTTCTAATATCTTTTAAAGTTTTACGTTTTGATTTAAATTTTCTGAAACATTTCAAGTTTTAAATCAAGTTTGAAACTTTTCAAAACTTCTAAATATCTTTTAAAGTCACTAAAATTTTCAAAAAATAATAATTGTTTAATTGTTATTTATACATCAAAATTCAACAATTCTACTTACAAATAAAAAAACTTAAAAACAGAGTTTTGAATATAAACAGTCAAATGTTGCTATATATTGAAAAATGGTTCTTTTTCTTAATTACAATTTTCTAAATTGAAATGGTTTTAAACTTGAATACATCAGATAGATAGATTGTTCTTCTAAACATTTCTAAAATTCCCAGTAAAAAGTAAATTCACTACCATTTCCCGGTTTTCTCCGGCCTCAAAAAATTGCGGGTCACTTTCCGGTTTCTCGGGGAAGAATTAAATTGTGATGTTCTCTGTGGCACCCACGCGCGCCACCCCTGACGTTATATAGTGTGAACGTGAGTACGACTTGTGCGAGCAATTATCGAGCAGTCAGCGTGAAATCAGATGGAGTCAGACGGAGTCGAGAGCAGTTAGTGCGAATCTACAAGTCTAGATTGGAGTCGACAGCAGTCAATTGAGTTGGAGCGTGTTTATTGAAGTTAGTGTCATATCACTGTTGAAATTATAGTGAGCTTACAAGGAAGAAGCAATCGTATGAAATCCGAAATGAAATCATATTAAATCAAAGGAAATTGTTGGCAAAGATTCGTCTGATTTCAGAGTGAATGGCACTTCGGACAGACGTCACAAAGCACACTTTCTAAAGAAAGTTGATCTTTTCTTGAGACTTGGTCCAAGTGGCTGGAAGAAAAAATCAGTTCTGTCCTAGGTTTAGATTAGACCTATTCTAAGACCTAGATTAAAACAAAGGTTAACGTCTGCCGACATCTTTTTATTTCTTTAAAAATTAAATTGATTTCTTTAACACATGGTTGACAACAGCGGGGTTTTAAGCGTGTAAAGCGGGCTGAACGTTTATGTATGTTCACCGGGGAAAAACTGGCGAAAAATCTTCTAATAATTAAAAAAAACTCGCGACAGAGGAGGGCAAACAACTCAGACCCGTGTGGAAAAATCTTCCGGCAGTCAGAGTGTCTATAATTATCCAAAATAAGAAGTGCAGACTATCAAAATCATTTTTTTCCTTATCGTCTCGACAGTATAGTCTGGGCCAGATCTGGCATTAGTCAGCTTTCCATAACATACAAATGCTAAGTGTCAATCAGCAAAATTTTTAGTGCAATTGCAGGATAGGGGCGTCACCTCGGGCGTCAACTCTGTTTGGCTGGACACATTTTTTTCGGCAAAAAACTATTAAAATCCTTAATTGAACGATAAATAAAGCGATTTGATGCAGCAAAAGTTTAAAATTATTGTTACTTCTGTTAGTACAATGTCTCAAATATGGGTCTGTCACGATATCGGAATGATAATATTTATCTCACCGTTTCGGTGCTTTTCAAACATCCGTACGGCCAGAAACACAGTAAATGATTAAAATTGATTGGTTTCATAATAAATCAAAATGTATTTAGATATTTTTTCCTGCCAAAATAAGCTATTATGTCGACAAAAGAAGGAGAGTTTCACGCACATCAGCTATCATTTGAGACGGGAGGACACGATCTTGGCTTTCGATGAAAACAAGATATGTATGTCACAAAAATACAAAATAGATATGCGCTGGCCTCAAAAATAATGTTTGTTAAATCCCTACCCCTTTCCAACGTCTCGCCTCCTCCCGTCTCAAGTGACAGCTGATGTGCGTGGAACTCTTCTTTTTTTTCGATATAATAGCTTATGTCGGCATAAAAAAATATCTAAATACATTTTGATGTATTGAAAAACATTTCAATTTTAATTATTTACAGTGTTTCTGGCCGTACGGCTGTTTGAAAGTAACAATAATTTTTAACTTTTGCCTCGTTAAATCGCTTCATTCATCGTTCAATTAAAGATTCTAATAGTTTATTGCAAAAAAAAAAACCCAGTGCAATATTTTTCAAAAGCTTGGCTAGTCGTCCCGAATTTTCGGGTGGGGGCGGGAAGGCACCCCCGTGACTGTCCATAGAAATTATGTTGGTGAAACACCTACCCCTTTTCCAAGGTCTCGTAGGGGGCGGGAATGCACCCCTGTAACTGACCTCATAAATAATATTTGTCGAACCCCCCTAATTTTTTGGGACGACTAGACACAGTCTTTATTAAAATATGAAATGCCCTATTTTAAAAGAATTTTATAAGTGATTATAGTATTTCTAGTAAATGAGTGGTCCTCTTTTGTAGTTGGAAATCAATTGAAATATTCGGTACTCGAGTGGTAGTGCGCGCGGTTTATAAGCTTAGGCGGTTAGGGTTCGATTCTCAGTGCTTGCAAATTTCCTGCGAATGCTTCTTTCCAGCGTTATATTAAATATATAAGTTTGGATATTTTAAGAACATTCAATGCTTCAAATTATTATATATTCTTTTTAATAAAAATATTTTCTGTTAATCAAAATTTCCCGCATAGTCTGGCCTACAATTTTTCACATCAGTGTCCTAGAAAAAAAAGTCTGCCCGCTGCGCAGGCACATTCTCATCGGGTGCGACTCGCTTCGCTCGCAAGTTTGAGCGCGCCTAGGGCGCGCGACTGTCGGTTCTAACGTTTCGCGCTACGCGCTCGGTCATTGTATTTCCCTGACATTTGTGCACATACTTTTTAGAATTAAAGGTCAAAATATCGACAACTGTAATTTGGTGATTATAAATTCTCTTTTGTTAATGCTTCTTCGACTTTAACGAACACATTCTCATCCCGTATCTCGTGCTTTGCACTCGATTTGTCCAAAATGTGAACTTTTCTCCAGTATTTTTAGGAAGATGTTTGTTTTGTTGACTAGCGTCACTTTAATTTAGTTTATCGATGGTATGACGATTCTTGATCTCCTAGTCTTGTTGAAAATGTTTATTAAAGAACAAGCTTTCGCTCAACTTCATTGAGCCTCATCAGGATACATTTTTTCGGAAAGATGCATTGTGACGAGAAGTTAAGCATTTGATTTTTGTAATTGGAGTTTCAGTTTGGAAAGATATAGAAGTAGTGTTGAGAGGATGTTAAATTTAAGATTTTGTATGTATATATTGATTTTTGTAAAATTCAGTAAGTTTTTATAAGGTGAAAAAACACATACACTCTTGGACATGCAGTTCATTTTTGTGTTAAATAGATAAGCTTTTTTTAGGCAGTGATAAGGTGTGCTGCCCAAGAAAAGTTTATTCATTAACCACAAAAATGCACTGCCTGTCCAGGAGTGTATGTGTTTCTTCACCTTATGAAATCTTACTTAACTTTACAAAAATCAATGTAGATATACAATTTTCAATTTAACATTCTCTCAACACTACTTCTATATCTTTTCAAACTGAAACTCCAATAACAAAAACCAAATATTCAACTTCTCGTCACGATGTATCTTTCCAAAAAAATGTATTCATGATGAGGCTCAAGGTCATTGAACGAAAGCTTGTTTTTTAATAAGCATTTTTAACAAGACTAGTCATTCCACCGACCAACTGATTTTTATCCATTATGCTCAACACTTTTATATCAAATGTATTGTAACTGCCGGTTTTTGGCTAAGTTAACTATATTAATCATAAGAGAATTTTTTAATAATTTTGTTCAATACAAGGGTTACGCATGGAG
>CAKNXH010059130.1:3871-20111 GCA_932178445.1 Andricus quercusramuli
TACGTATTAGCATCTCTGCTATTAATCTTCCTCCCATATCCTCAACATTTTTGAATATGCGTGTTATTTCATTGATCAAACAATTTTCGTTAAGAACCATTATCGAACGAACCACCGTTCTCTTACAAAAAATGCTTTAATTCAACTGTCTTTCAGTAGCGCCAATTGAGCAAGCTCTTCCAATAAACTGAACACGTATTAAATAATTATGCATTATATATCCTCAGATTATTATTATTGAACTACATGTAGAATATTTTTGAAACTTTTACTAGAGACGTGTGGAAAAGTTTTTTTAGACAAATTTGACTCCTTAGCCCTCTGAGCCCTCTGCTATTAGATCTCTTGCATCTAAATACATAGATTTGACTCAGTATCAATGTTGGTAAGGTAGGAATTCAGGATGACATCATCAAAATTTAGCACGGAAACTTAGCACGGACATGAACCACTTTAACTGTAAAGTGTTCTCTAATAATATATCTGTCACTTTAGGCTAAATTTCCAGAAGTTTTCTAGAATGTAGAATGTTCATCATGAGTTAAATATGTACTGAATAAATAAAGACAGGAATTTTTAGTTAAAAGCATCATCTATAAGGAAGCACTAAATCAAATTTACGTAGACAAAACAGGATGTCATGCATAGCCCTCCATATCAAATTTCACCTTACACCTGTATCTTTTGCATGTTAAATGAATGTTTATCTATAAGAAGGCAATAAGTCATCTTTATTTTTCTCATAACTATATGATTCAGTAGAAAATGCCAGGATAAAGCAAAATATAACCTTGAAAGTATTTACACGAAATGTTAAATTGAGATAAAAAATAACCTTGAAACTGTTTACATGAATTCGATTCTTATAATTGCGCAATATTATTCCATGATGTCATCAGGACACTCCGAGAATGTTCTAGAAGCTTTCAGCATGAATAGAATACATACATATCCAGAGTCCATCTTGTAAAAGTGGCTCAAAAGTGAGATTCAGAGTCAACCTTATAATGCGTAACCAGACTCCGTCTTACTTTTTGGTTCAGGACCCAGCCTTACTCATCTACTAATACAGTAGCTTTAGTGGGTGATTGAAATTTGAAATATTTCGTTATATTTATATTATATTTACTTGTTCAGAAATGTGGTAATTGTCCGAACAGGGCCCAGGCTTGGCAAAACTAGGCTCTAGCCTGGTAATCCAGCCTTGCCAAACTCGAATGTAACGCCAAATCTGGCTTGGACCCAGTTATATTGCCAGGCTTGATCATCCAGCTTGACTCAAGCTTGAACCTCGTTTACTATCGATTCCTAGCCATTTTTCATTTTCTCAATTAAAAGTCGAAATTAAGCAGAAATATTTTATATTTAAAGTTAAAGTTAACAAATGAACATCATTACATGAATTAACAAGATATTTACACTTTATAATGCGACAAAAAAGTTTTCTCCGTTTGAGCTTAGAAGTCACGTGCAGTCTTGACATGAAAATATTTTTTTTTAATTAATATAAGTACTTACTTGCACTTTCACCGCGTAAATATGGGTTACTACCGATTGCACCATGCCTTCCGACTCTATTTTAGACATTTTTATACAATTATTTAAACTGTGCATTATAATTCTGTTCCAATAATAAATTATTGCCAATATAAACGAACAAACATTTCAGCTTTTTTCTGGGTCACAAATTCATCGGTAAAAAGTTTCAATCATATGAACGTTCAGAACTTCAAGCACATGTAAAAGTCGTTTCTCAAAATTGCATAGTATGGCATCATATAATGCAACATTGTTCTATAAAGTTCTACAGTATAATCGATACACCTAGAAACACGTAAAATTCGTTTCTCGAAATTGAGCAATATTGCATCATATGGTAACCCCCTGTAGATGAGGATTCCTGGAACGAGGATCACGTCATCAGAATGAAATTTTGTTTAACAGGAATTATTTAACATTATATGAAATGTGAGACGTCTGACGCACAATGTCGGCAAGAGTCAAAGGGGAATTTTTTAATTAAAATGTTATTTAGAAGCAATAAATCAAATTTATATTGTCAAAACAGGATGTAGCTGTAGATAAGGATTCCTAGAACGAGGATGACATCATCAGAATGGAATTTTGTTTACTAGGAATTGTTTAATATTATATGGAATTTGATACTTCCTGACGCATGATGTCGGCAAGAGTCAAAGGGGATTTTTATTTAAATATTTATTTTAGGCTGGCGTAATTGCGCAATATTATGCCATGGCACATTAGAAATGTTCATGCACTGCTGAAACCTGTTTAAACTTGCAAAATATAACCTTGAAAGTATTTACACCCTAAAAATAATAATATCACATACGCACCCCGACTTCAAAGGTACCGAAAATTTTTCTCATTTTAATTAAATATTTATTTTGGCTGGCAATATTATGCTATGGTGCATGAGGAATGTACATGCACTCTTCTTCTGAAACCTGTTTAAACTTGCAAAATATAACCTTGAAAGTATTTACGCCCTAAAAATAATCATATCACATACGCACCCCGACTTCAAAGACACCGGCTATTTTTTTCTCAGAATTATCTTGACAATAACAAGCAATTATATACGGGGGTTGAAATGCAACACCACCATGTACGTCATCACCTTATCTCCCGGGCGGCGGCTCACGAGGGATGATGACTCATCACCTTGCACTCTTAACTTTCCTCACACACACGCTATATAAATTAAGTTAAATTATATTATAGATGACTCATCACCTAGCAGCCTGCATATCTAGACTCCGTCTTAATATCCAGACTCCGTTCTAATCGTACAGAAAAAAGTGGTCTAGAACCGGCCCTACCTATCTACTAAGTTCAACATGATTTTTCGACCCTAAATAATAAAACATGATACCTTCTTCCAGTTAATCAAAAATATGACTAGATTTTAAGTCTAAAAGATCAATTAAGCAAACAAATAACAGACCTAACCTACAATCATCTGTACTAGCATTAAATTTCTACTATTTAGACTGGATTTTGGAAAAAGTTCCACCCGTACGTCGCACTTTCATTATAAATAACAATTCAGTCGACGAATTCTAGATTATTAATTTAACTGCAAATATTTGACAAGATTTAAAGAAATGAAAGCACTTTGAGTTTTCATGCACACTGCTATACCGACCTGCATATATTAAATTTAATACACATGTATATTAAATCCACTACACCAATGTATATTACGTTTCAGTAGCGGTAGTGCATATTTGCTTCACACACATGTATATTAAATCTCATACAGATTTTTTTAACAGTGTAGGTCAAGTTTAAATAAAAACACCATTGTTTATGTTCACTGAATCACTAGATTTATTCAATAGTTTTCTTTTAATTTATTGTTCACAGTTTTGGTTGATGCACATGAGTGCAATAATTAATCGCGAAGCGCGTCGCGTTACAAGCTTGTAATTATTTGAGTCTTTGATTTACGTTGAATTACAAAACTGAGAGTCGCAGGTTTAAAATTGTTTCGAAGGATTTCGAAGTACAGAATCTGCCCTTTTTTGGCTGTGCGTGCTTTTCTATAACCTACAAATGGGAGGAGATTTAATCCCCACTCCTCGGCCAAGTACCAATCACATTGCTTACGTCATGGAATTTTCCTACAGATTAGCCAATAAGAAAGTAGGTCAATTTGCTCCGCCTATAGGATATGAGTCATAAAATGAGTCATTCGATGATTGACATGTCTAAACACGAAATGGTCTGAACAAGTCCAAAGTCCATTCTACATCCGGTCTGACTGGCGCCATACACTCATTAATGATACTAAATTTAGACCTATGACTCACTAAATAAGCGAACATTTCACTTTAAGCCGCAATTTATTGTGTACTGCGTAGATGTTTGAGCTAACATAACCTAACTTCAGGAAAGAGAGAGAGAGAGTACTGCATTATGTGTAACTATTTTATGCAACTAACAGCTTGCAACCTATTTAGGCGTTGTAATATGAAGTTTCCCTTACTTGAAACTTCCTTTCAAGTTTTTGTTTTTGAGCGTTATTTTATATTTGAATATCAGCTTCTGATCATTAAAAATGATTCAAATTGAATTCGGAGCTAATCTACGAAGACGGGGGGGGGGGGGGGGCGATTTTAACCCTAGCTACGTAGCTTAAAGTACAGATGACACTACGGCGTTGCTAGTGCCCAGATCACAAAATGTGCGCATGGTGCGCGCATGGTGGGGGCACGCGTGCGGATAAACCCGCATGACGTGCGCGCACCTGATCACGCAGGTGCATCCTCAATTGAGGGTCATATCGCTCGCACGCCGTGCGACTCACATGCGTGCGGGCAAAATGCGATTGCATTGTAAAGGATAATTCTTATATTTAAATGATATTGTTACTCGTAAAATTGAAAACAAATTAATTCTATACAAAGCTTTTATTTAAATTCGAGCAATGTGATTGTTTGGATACAACATGTTGGGACTGAAAGGTTATCATTCACATTCTTTTGATCTGGACACTTTAAAGTGTTGACGTCCCTAATTAAATGAATGGGCTATAGCAAATACGATGAACAAAATAAACACTATTCACGATGTTGAATAGTGACACAGACGATGAACAAAATAAATACTATTCACGTGCATTCAAATTCACGAAATCCACTAAAGTCACCACAAAAAACCGCCAACGGAATGGGTGCATGCGGGAAGCAAGACAAGCAAGACCGCGGATTTTGCAGGTTACCGCGTGCCTCGACAGCGTACTACGCGTGTAACGATGAAAACACAGAGAAAATGAAAACCGTTGAGAAAACTCGACAAATTATTTGAAACGAAGCAAAACACTCAGACAAGACCGCGGGACGAGAAGACGCCATATAGAAGTCGCGGAGACACTCGTGGCGCGTCGGGCATTTCCGTTGGATCGACGAAGTCTGCTACGCCATATGTATTATTCAACGACAGCGCGCGGATTTTAAATACAGCTTTCTTCATTCCTCTTGGAAAAAGTAAAAATACATGTAAGTCCATTAAAAATTGAAAACGCATTTTTTTAATTCCTTACCAATTGGATGTTAAACTTTACACAATACAAAACATGAAATTCAAACTACAAATTGAAGTTACGCAAATAAAAAATATGTAAAGTTGAAAAATAATAAATTCCATAATATTATTATTATAAAAATTATTACACTGCTATGTAACAATGTCACTTGGTGTAATAATTTTTTAAATTATTTTTTGCAATACCCACCTCAAAAATTGACTTGACGTTTTCATACTTCTAAATTGTGCCTAAAGGAACTTATTTGAGCAGACTGTGTGCGAACAATTTTCACGAATGCACAGTTTGAAGATAGCTTATTTTAGACACTGGTGAAAAAGCTGCGCATGCGCACTTTCAAAATAAGGTACTTTAGACACTGGCATAGGTAACTTTGAACACTGGCGTTGGTATCTTCTTGAAATAAATTTAGATTCAACTCGAATAAAAATCTCTTAATGATTGCCCACGGCAAAAGAGCATAGGCGCCAACATTTTTTTTTAATAATTTTTTTTTCAACAATTTTTTTCAACACATTTGTTTTCAAAATTTTTTTTTTCACAAAAATTTTGCCTTCAACAAATTTTTATTTCGAACATTGTTTCTTCAAATTTTTTTTTTTCAAACGTTTTTGATTTCAAAATTTTGTTTCAACAAAATTTCTCTACTTCACTCTATGCAATACAAAATTAGTGTTTTTCGTTACCTCCTCCTAAAACAACTTTTTCGGACGGGCGTTGCAAAAAATAGCGTGTGATACAAGTGCGCATTATAGTTTTAAAATAAATAAAATACATTGCACATCAAACAATTTTACAAATGCATTCAATAATGTTAATACAAATTTCCTAATTTATGCTTTCGATAAAATTGGAAATGTTTCAGTTTTTATAAATGAACCATTTTAACAATAATTCCAATTGAAATTATAGTAATAATGATTATTAATATTGAAAACTACGCTTCTTACTTATGTATTTATGCTATAAACAATGCATCTCACGAAGTGCGACGCACGTGCGCCGCAAATCATGCCTATCACGAAGTGCGACTCATATGCCTCGCACGTGCAGCCCTTTATACAGTGCAGCGCATATGCCTCGCATCCTACAGGCACGGCGTGCCTCGCATGCCGTGCGGGTAACGTGCCTCGCACGATTGTTATCTGGGTGTATTGTAAATTATATGGATTTGTGTTAAACGTAAAGTAAATATACACGATAAAATAACACCTTCTTCAGAAAAATATCGATTTAAAGGGGGGAGTCAGAGATGAGGTGGGAGATTGCTGATTCCAACAAGCGTCTAGGGATACGCCTGCAACTTTCCATCCTGATTGCGCGCTTGCGCGTGACTGTGGCGCCGATTTCAAAAGCTTGGCTCACCTCCTCTATCGGTGCCCTCGGCTTGCGTCCGGCAGGTTTATAAATATATGTCACATAATTCATAGAATACATTAATTAAACTTTTCAATCATGAAATGTACGATTATAGTAACAGCTTGCACGAAAAAAATTGAAATTAATGAAACCTTTCAAAATTCAAATAGGATTAACAATTTTAAAATAAATACAAAGATAAGATTTTACTTTGATTGAAAATGCAACTCCTTGGTTGAAAAGTGAACAGCTTTTTTTTTTATTCACTTTTTTGGAGATGAAAATCAATTTTTTTAACTGAAAATTTACCTGTTATGCTGAAAATTAACATTTCTTGAAAATTCATATTTCTGGGTAGAAAATTCAAACAATTTAGTAGAAATTTAACTGTTTTGTAGGAGGTTCGTGGTTTTTTTCTAACGAAAAGTAAACTATTCTTTTCTTTACGTTTATTAACTACTTGGTTCAAAATTAATGTAATTTGTTGAGAATTTGTGTTTCATAGTACAAAATTAATCTTCGTGGTTGAAAATTCGTCTTCATTAACTGAAAAATCTTTTTTTTTTCCAAAATATCAGTCATTACATTTTTTTGTATAAATACAAATTGCACCATATCACAGAGAAAAATTTCGCACAATTTTGCACAACATCACACACAAACAAATGTTAATGCATTTTTAAAAATAACTTCAGCTGATCTCTTAAATAACTAATTAGGAATGTAACAAAATATACAAGTTTCCATTAAAACAAGATTTTACAGATCTCTCAATAACTTAATTGCAATATAATTAGCCTCTTGGTCGTCAGGCGTAGAAATTCGTAATTTTTTTCCGTCTTGACGCTTGTTTTTTT
Source organism: Andricus quercusramuli (assembly GCA_932178445.1). Classification (NCBI taxonomy): domain Eukaryota; kingdom Metazoa; phylum Arthropoda; class Insecta; order Hymenoptera; family Cynipidae; genus Andricus; species Andricus quercusramuli. The sequence continues at coordinate 11,159 of CAKNXH010059130.1, forward strand.
AGTTTTATACAGCGTTCGCTGCTGACTGATATTTTTGTTGCTGGGATAGAAAGGGGTAGCAGGATTCAGACTCGCCCCTTCAAACCTCCGAAGAGCTGCTAATATCGGTCGGACTGGAGCCAAATTATAGTGTTCGTTTTGTAGCCATTTTTTTTTCAAAAAGTAACGCGTTGCCGTTACACTTACTAAAAAAGTAACGCGTTACGGTAACCCTTAAAATGAACAAGTAACGCGTTACCTTGACGTTACTCTTTATAATACTATTTTCAAAACGTAATTTTAAATTCTGATAAGCTTTTGATAGTTTTTTACTTGAAAGTGTTTTCAACCTAAAAAATTTTATTTAAATTTTTGTAAATTGATTATTAATTTTACATTAATGATTTAAAAATTATTTTTCTTTTACACTATTATTAATTTTAAATCACCAAATTTTGATAGAATTTCTTTTTCTTTCAATAAAACTAGTTTTTCAAAAAGTCCATGAATCAAAATAAATACATGAACAATAAGAATGGATAACGTGAACAAATGAAACGTTTCAATTCAAACATTGGCATACATAACCTAAAAATAACCTAAACATAACTTTATAGTTTGTACATATTACTATTACAGGTGCCAAAAAATTGTAACGCGTTAACGTTAGCGTTACTTTTTCAATTAAGTAACGCGTTACCACTACCATTACGAGAAAAATTTAACGTTCAATTCAGGTAGAAGTAAGTAAGGCTTTACTGTCAAACACAGGTAAAGATAACCTATATATAACTTAATAATTTATACACATTACTATATAATTATATAAATAATTTAAATTATTTTACTTACCAGGATGCAAGCTTTTAACGTGCTGTCTCAAATTGTAATATTGTGTAAAAATTTTTTTGCAAATAGGACAATTTTAGGCCATATTTAAAACAAATAAAGAAAACACTTCCACAATAAACACTAACAACTGACACTGGAAGCATCAAGTGAGCACTCTGAGAGAACGCATTAATTGCGCGCACGCAATCACGAAGGACAATAGCAGGCAATCTTCAGAGCTTTGAAGAGACGAGTCTGAATTTTGCCACCCCTTTGGTTCCCAACAACAATTCGAACATACGTCAGCAGCGAATGCTGTATAAAAATAAAAAAAACAAGTGTCAAGAAGAACAAAATACAATTTTCTACGCCTGACGCCCAAGAGGCTAACGATATTGCAATTAATTTATTACCAGATCTGTAAAATCTCATTTTAATGAAAACTTGTATATTTTGTTATACTCCTTATTAGTTCTTTAAGAGATCAGCTGAAGTTATTGTTAAAAATGCATTAAAATTTGTTTGTGTGTGATATTGTGCAAAATTGTGCGAAATTTGACTCTGTGATATGGTGCAATTTGTATTCATACAAAAAAATGTAATGACTGGTATTTTGGTACAAAGAAAGATTTTTCAGTTAATAAAGACGAATTTTCAACCACGAAGATTAATTTTGTACTATGAAACACAAATTCTCAACACACTACATTAATTTTGAACCAAGTAGTTAATAAACGTAAAGAAAATAATAGTTTAATTTTCGTTGAAAAAACAACGAATCTCCTACAAAACAGTTGAATTTCTACTAAATTGTTTGAATTTTCCACCCAGAAATATGAATTTTTAAGAAATTTTAATTTTCAGCATAACAGATAAATTTTCAGTTAACAAATTGATTTTCAATCGTACATTTCATGATTGAAAAGTTTAATTAATGTATTCTATAAATGATGTGACATATATTTATAAACCTGCCGGACGCAAGCCGAGGGCACCGATAAAGGTGAGCCAAGCTTTTGAAATCGGCGCCACAGTCACGCGCAAGCGCGCAATCAGGAAGGACAGTTGCAGGCGTATCCCTAGACGCTTGTTTGATTCCATACATTCAATTTCAAGTGATTTTCCGCAGCGCCCTCTATGCAACTAATCAGTTTACAAACTAAAATAGACTCTAGACGCTCCTACTTAAAGGGTCAAGCAGGGCGGCATATTTCCAGTTTGATAATGTCGGTAGAGAAGATCAGAGTGGGTAATTTTAGTTCGTCAAGTGATTACTTGTATTGAGGGCGCTGCGGAAAATCACTCGAAATTGAATCTCCCACCTCATCTGAAAATTGTCACAAAAGAATCTGGAAGTTTTTAAGGCAATTTTTATCATTCCGCACAATTAAAAAAAAATCAGGAAAAATTCAAATTAATTTAAAACATGTAACTATTCTATTTGTTTCTTTATTGGTTCAAAATTAATTTTCTTACAAGGGGAGTGCGCGTGACACGGATTTTAAACATAATCGAACAAGCAGCGATAGGCCAATGGTCTAGGTTCCAGACTAGAGAGTCTCTCGACGTGGGTTCACTTCCTTGTACATTTAAAAAATTATTTCGTTTCTATTTCTTTTTTTTTAATAGTTTAACCCTAAATATGCATAAATATTATAAAAACAACAGTAAAGAGTTTTAAAAAATATTTTAAGAGTACAAAAATGATATTTGACACCAAAATATTTTTATCGATCAGTTCATGTTTGCAGCTTAATTTTTTATTTTGAAAAATCAATTTCAAGCTAATATTCAAAAACATTTAAAAACATTTCAAAAACTGCAATAAAATTGTTTAGAAAAGATTCTGGAAGATTTCAAGGCAGTTTTTATAATTTTGCACAATTAAAAAAAAAATCAAGAAAAATTCCAAATCATTTGAAACATAGTTTTGAAACTTGAAAAGATAATTTTAATATTGAGAAGATTCAAAAAAATAAAAAATGCATTTTTGTGGTTGAAAATTTAAATATATGTTTTCTTTAATTTGTTGTTTTTTAAAAGGAAATTAATTGTATAGGTTAAAAATTCATTTTTTTCATTGGAGATTGAACTTTTTTTGAAAATTCGTTGTTTATTAGTTGAAAATGTAAGTATTCTTCCAACATATTTCGGATTTTTTTTCCGAATTTATAGATATCTTTTGGAATGTTTTCAAATCTTGAGAAATTTTTTTGAAAAATTAATTTTTGAAATCAAAAATTCTCTATATTTTTTTTATTCTTTGAAAATCTTTTGTAGTCATAAATTATTTATTAATCTTATTAATACATTTAAATATATCTCTAAGTTGCTAGATTTTTCATTACTTTTGTAAGTGTGCAAAACTGCAAAATTTGGTTTTAAAATATTAAAATGTTTTAAAATTTGAAACGTTAAAAACTTTCCTAAAGTTTATTTCAAATAAAATAAAAAGCGAGTTAGTAATTAAACAAAAATATAATAATTTCACTTTGTTTAAATAATTTAATTAATAATTCGAGAAAGAAAAAATAGTTCATTATTTATTTATATTCAAAATTTTTGTTCAAAAATATACATACGATTGATCATATTTATAATATAAATTATTTATATTATACATTATTATTATTATAGATTAGCAGTTCGAACTCGAAAGTTCATTGCCTCATCTACCCGAGACCGCCACACATCTCTATCCTGTGCATCCTCCATCCAGTTTAAGTAATCATGTCCTAGTTCTTTTAAATCATCCCTTACATTTTTCTCCCATCTGTTTCTCGGTCTGCCTAAGGGTCTCTTACCAATCGGTCTCCCTCTTAAAACTTGCGCCACTGTTCTTTCATTTCCCATTCTTGCTACATGCCCCGCCCATCTTAGTTTACGCGCTTTCATTACTCTATTAATATTTGCTGACCCGTAGAGAGCATGCAGCTCATCATTATGCAGTTTTCTCCATTCGCCGGTCTCTTCGTCCTTTTTTGGACCATAGATTTTTCTAAGTACTTTATTCTCAAAAACTCTAAACCTATTCTCCTCTCCTTTCGTCAGCGCCCACGTTTCGCACCGTTTCGCACCCGTACATGACGACCGGCATTATTATTGTTTTGTAGATTCTTACTTTGATGTTTCTAGATAGCAATCGCGATTTTAATAGTGTGTTTGCTGCATAATAGCACCCATTGCCAGCGTGCAATCGCGCGTTGATTTCCGTTTTAATCTTATTTTCGCTAGTTATAATTGACCCGAGGTATTTAAACTCGCTAACCCTTTCGAATTTCATATTTCCGGCTGTTAGATCCCCGTCTTGATTACTTTGTTCAGATCTGATGACGGTCATATATTTTGTTTTCGTTTCGCTAACCTCCAAGCCAATATCTTTGGCTTTTGTGATCAAGATTTCTGCATTTTTTGCTACCGTTTCTTTATCATCCCCTAGTATGTCGAGATCATCCGCATATCCAAGAATTTGTATTACCCCATTGAGGGTAGCACCGGTCGGATTCGCCTGCACTTGCCTAACCACGTATTCTAAAACTAAGTTAAAAAGGACGCACGAAAGTGCATCGCCCTGTTTCAGACCATCGCGGATCGAAAACTCTTCAGATAACCTTCCGTTTACGCGTACTCTTCCCCTACTGCCGCTTAAACAAATTTCGATAAGTCTAACCAATTTTCTTGGCACACCCAAGAACTCCAGGATCCAGTACATTTGCGCGCGTATAATAGAGTCGTAAGCTTTTTTAAAATCGATAAATAGCTGATGCACTGCTTCATTAAATTCCCATTTTTTTTCTAGCAGTTGTCTAATTGTGAACATTTGATCGCTTGTAGATCGGTTTCGACGGAATCCACACTGGTAATCCCCAATGATTTCCTCGGCGAGAGGAGTTAGCCTACCTAAGATTACATTGGACAGGATCTTATAACACGACGACACAAGTGAAATTCCCCGATAATTGTTACAGTTCATTTTATCGCCTTTTTTAAAGATAGGAATAACAATAGAGTCATTCCATTCCTCTGGAATGCGTTCTGTTTTCCAAACTGTGCGTATTAATTTACAAATTTTTCTTTTGAGGCAAGGGCCTCCATTTTTTATCAGTTCAGCCGGTAGGTCATCGATGCCCGCGGCTTTGTTATTTTTCAACTTCGTTATGGCCATTTCTATTTCTATATCAGCAGGATCATCAATTAATAGATCAGCAGTGTGGATTTCGCCGAGATTACCTTCAACGGGGGCTTCGCGTACATTTCATAGTTTATCGAAATATTCTTTCCATAAATTCAGTCTCTCTGTCGCATCGGCTACTAGATTGCCATTTTCGTCCCTCATTACTTCCGTTCTACTTTGAAAGCCTTTCCTTATAAAATTTATTCCCCTGTACATCTCGCGCGGGTTATTCTGTTTATTATGCGTTTCTATTGCTAGTATTTTATTCTTTTCCCACTCCCTTTTCTTGGATCTATAGAGCCTATTTGTACTTTTACTAATCTCGAGATACTTCTTATGTGTTTGATCGCACTTATTTTGTAAACTACTTAGTCTGGCCTTCCAACGTTTTTCAAACCCGAGTTTGCACGCTTCGTCATACCATGGTTTGCTTTTTGTTACTTTCTTTAAACCTATCGTAAGTTTCGCGGCTGTCTTTACCGCCTTTTTTATATTGCTCCATAGGGTTTCCGGGTCCTCCTCGTAATTATTGTTATCGTCTCTCTGTTCTTGGAGAGCATCAAAGCTATTAGAAATCTCAACTTGATAATTTAATGTTTCTGTTGCTGTTTTGAACTTATCTATATTGAAACGAACTGTTGGCTCTGTGCGGCTTGTTTTCTTAGTTATCGCTAGCCTAGATCTTATTTTTACATTATTATTAATTTTACATTAACCGATATTAATATTAATATTAATATTAAATTAAAACAAAAAAGGATATTATTCCTATTTTTGTGCTTGTCGAAAGGTGTTTGTTTTTTATTCTTGCAGTTCATTTTTTTTAACTCTAAGAATATTATCAGTCACAGTTCAAATGTATTTCTTTTTTATTCTTGCAGCATGTTTAAGTTAACTGTCTATTGAATAAGTGTATTAATTAATATTACGAATTTACTGCAACATCAATTGTGTAAATCAAAGTTTCCAAATAAGTGATTTTATTTCATGATAAAATTTACAATATCTTAATTTGCAAAATATGCAAACTGTCGGTACCCGAAACCAAAATAGTTATCAGTACCGATAATAATATTCGTGGAAAAATTTGAAATGATTGAGATTTTATTTTAAAACACACGAAACAGGATCTTGGAGATTTTAAGACAATTAAAAGCTTTTTTTAGGAAAACTGAATTATTTCAAAAGATATTTCGAAGTTTTGAAAAGGTGTTAACATAATTCAAAATTTGAAAAATTTCAAACCATTTTAAACCAAGAGTACACTTTTGAGTACATCGAAAAAAAAAATTTAGAAGCTTTTCAAGAATTTTGAAATAATAAAAAAAATTTTTAAGATGCCTCTGAAACTTTCTACAAATCTCTAAGGTTTTAAGGCAACTTTTAAATTGTAATTTTTCAGCTTCAAATTTATTTATGAATTTTAGAAGTTTCTTTCACAATATTTTTTTTCCACAATATTTTTCAAATCCCGTAGAAGATAAAAATTACATCAAAATTTTCTAGATTTTTTTTCGACATATGTGAGATCTTCAAAAATCTTTTTGAATATTCTCCGATATCTCACAAAAATGTACTTATATAACTTTAAAAACAAACTGCTAATGCGTGATTCCTTTTTATCAAATCTCGGAATGTAGTTTCATCTCCAATTTAAGTGTTCAAAAACGTTTAACAAATTCATAGTTATTTTGAATTTTTATTTTGTATTAAAAATTATTCTACTTGGGGAAAAAATTCATTTTTTTACTCTAAACCTTTTCCATAGTTTACCGAAATTGAAAGCCCACGTTTTTGAAATTTTTTGTTTGTTTTTTTATTTGGTTTCTTTAAAGGTTGAAGCTAATAACTTAGTTATTGGTATAAAAAATAAGGAAATGTGAGAAGCATTAAAAGTTAATAGAAAATTAGACACTTTTTAAATTATTTAATTTAATTTTAATTTTTATCAATTTATTTACTTAATTTAAGTTGAATTAAAGACCATTTAATTAGATAATATAACAAGTTTTCATAAAAGCAGTTTTAAAGAGCTGCTGTTCCATTTTTATTTCATTATTTGTTTGGGGAAGTATATTTCTCGGAGAGTCTCCACCGGTTCTACGAAGTAGAGGCGTAGAGGTGACAAGAATTGAAGATTCCCCTCCGCCCTACCAATGTCATTTCGCTATATCGTGCGAATTCAAAACAAAACCACACTTTGACTTCTAATGTTGTCAAGGAAGGACGGCTTTTAAATTTTTATTTTCTAGCTATTCTCTGGCAATTTCTGAATTTGAAGCGGAATTCAAAGTGAAATTGAAAAAAAGTGTTTTGCAGTGCGCATCGTTAAGTTCAGTGTTAACATGAGTCAAAATATTTTGAAACTTGAAAATATTTTCTAATATTTATAAAATGTTTATGAAAAACAAGGAATTTTCAAGAAATAGGTTAATTTTCCATACAAATAAATTTTCAACAATGATATTTAGGAATCTTAGGAGTGTTACAGTGAGTCAAAATATTTTTGCACTTGAAAATATGTTCTAATATTTATAAAATATTTATGAAAAGCAACGAATTTTAAGGAAATAGTTGATTTTTCTATAAAAATGAATTTTCAACATGATATTTAGGAATTTTAGAAGTGTTCAAGTGAGTAAAAATAATTTGAAACTTGAAAATATTTCCTGATATTTATAAAATATTAATGGAGAACAAGGAATTTTCAAGAAATAGTTGAATTTTCCATAAAAATGAATTTTCAACAATGATATTTAGGAATTTTAGGAGTGTTACAGTGACTTGAAATATTTTTGTACTTGAAAATATTTTCTAATCTTTATAAAATATTTATGAAAAACAAGGAGATTTCAAGAAAGAGTTGAATTTTCTATAAAAATGGATTTTCAACATGATATTTAGGAATTTTAGAAGTGTTACAGTGAGTAAAAATAATTTGAAACTTGAAAATATTTCCTGATATTTATAAAATATTAATGGAAAACAAGGAATTTTCAAGAAATAGTTGAATTTTCCATACAAATGAATTTTCAACAATGATATTTAGGAATCTTAGGAGTGTTACAGTGAGTCAAAATATTTTTGCACTTGAAAATATGTCACAGAGTAATCGCAATAGTTTTTCTTGCAACATTAAACACTTTTAATAAATATAATACTTATCGATGACGTGCGCTGAAGGCGACTTCAAACGCATCGTCATTCAGTAGCAGTTCATAGGCTTTATCCGTCGACGGTGCTTGTGAAGTCGCCTTCAGCCCACGTTATCGATAAGTATTATATTTTTCTAAAGTTTTTAATGTTGCAAGAAAAACTATTGCGATTACTCCGTGACCTTTTAACGCAAAATTTCACGTAGAATCCGAATTTTAACAAGTGAAATGTTCATCTTCCTTTTTTAATGAGTTTTTCTTGCATGATATGGAGAGGATACGATGTGGATACTATAAGGATACGCTGTAGCGTATCCGCTCCGTTCGTTCGGTCCGCCAGGGTATGCTTGTCGAGTAGCTCTTGGTGAAATTTACTAACCTCTGCTTTCTTTACTTCGGCTTTTAGACGTGAAGCATCTAGATGGAGTAATGCACTTTCCTCACTTCTGATGTTGAAATTCAGGCCAAGGGTCTCGGACGCTTGCCTCGCGGCTTTGTAAAGGAACGCTCCTTCGCCAATCATCTCGTGGTTTCTGACCATCTTTAGGAGAGGATCTCTGCCATTCACAACGACCCGGTAAGAAGGTGTGGATTGAATTGAATAGAAACGTTTCTATCCAAATGTATGTCGTTTTTGAAAATAACGTTTGAATGCAGAACAGCGCCGCAGCAAGAAATGAAAGTGATAAAAATGAAAGCACTTGTGAGACGGAACAAAATGGAATTAAAGTGTGAACGAAAAAGTGAACACGAAAAGAAAGTGATAAAAATGAAAGCACTTCGTAAGACAGAACATAACGGGATTGAAGTGTGA
>CAKNXH010059131.1:0-35728 GCA_932178445.1 Andricus quercusramuli
AGTAGAGGAAATATGGATAACATAACCTCTCAATGCACATGAAAAATTTTACCTTTCAAGGCAAATGAAATGAAGTACCATTGCCTGAAAAGAAAAAACAAGTTTGTTTTTGAACTCAAAGCACAAATAAATAAATGCAAAATATCGATATCATAGTCTGTGTTATGATAATATCAGTTCATGATTTCAAATCGTTTGAGTGAAGACCGAGACGCTAACGGTTGCTATGGTAACAAAATGGCAGCCGGTGGCTGATCGCGCGAGTGGGGCGAAACTGGTAGAGCTTAAGGCTAGACCGTGTATTCTTAGATCATGCCCTCCTGTCATGATCCAAGAAGCATGGTCTCGCCACTTGGGGGTACGAAATACGTTCAAGCCGCGTCTCGTACAGCGGAAGACATCTTGGTTACCATGACAACGCAGAGACGCTTTCCTAACTACGATTGAAATGTTTTCGCGTCATGATGTAGCACAGCGTTTCTCAAACTTATATACTTAAATGTAGATAATAAGAATGTAGTTAATACCTGTTTTAATTCTTGAAGATACATAGTTTTACATGTAATAGAAATTGTAAATTTGAAACTATTTTATCCCTAAAGGACACTCGGGATCACTGAGAAACCATGGACTTTCAGATTGTTTTCAGATTGTCTCCTTTCTTTTTCAAGTATTTTCATCGGATAGTTGGATTGTCATAGAGGTTTTGGAGCTATTTTTTCCTATTTATATTTGGAGGTGCGTTAAATGGTAATGCCGTAATTGCAACAACTTGCTTTTTCAGCATTAAAAAAATCGCGTGCGTCCTAAACTATGACCCAAGACAGATTTATGTGTAAACATCGTCGGTAAACGTTGACTGAAATATTACATAAAGCAAATAATAACTCACGCACATGTGGGAGTATAAAAATTTATTTTCTCTTATATATAATGTCGTGCAAAAGTTTCTGGACAGTTATTTTCCAATAGGATAATAATCCTAATCTAACAATGTAACAATAACCCTACTTTCATAATAATAAACTGTAGATTTTCTCTCTATTGACATATCTGGCATATTTTGCCGGATTTGAATGAACAAATAATTATTGTTTGAATAATAAAAACTTATTTACAAAATACTTGGAAACTCGTCCCTTATTAATTAAAAATAATTCTTGTAAAGAAAATCCGAAGGACACCGTTTTTAGTATGAATTTAATAGAGAACTGCTATTTTGCATTTTTTGGGGTCACTTTCCAAGCATAATAACAATTCACAAAAATTTTATAACAAGTAGCTCTTTTCCCCATTTTTTTCTAAATCAAGCTTTTCCCGTTTAAAACCCCATTTTAATTTCAGAGGCTCGGTGGTACGGGTTAACTTCGACAAAAAAAAAGAAAACAAGAAAAATGTTAAGTTGATAAACTGTAAATATAAATTAAGTATTTATTTTTAAAATTGAACTGTAGTACGACTCTTAACAATAGAATTATAATAAAATTGATTTTATAAGACGATTCTGAATCTGTTTATAATTGAATAATTTATAGATTTTTACGTTAAAAATTGAACTATTTCAATTTGAATGCTTTACGTAATTAATTTAATGTATGCATCCGATTGAAACTTCAAAATCTTTTTTTAATTTTCAAAAACATTTCAATTAATATATTCATTATTTTAAAGTTTTCATTGTTTCATTTTTTTTAATTTGTAAATGACATTTTTCATTAAGATTTTCAAGAAACAACTTATAATTACTAAATTGTACTGTTTTTAAGTTCAAATTGTTCAAAAATGATATAATTTTCATCACTTAAAAAATTCATTGATTCATTCTTCAAACTATTTTATTTGGGACCGTACTGAAATTACGTAACAGTTTAAGGGGGATGGAGGGGTCAAAAGATTTTGTTACGATTTATTACTGGGGGGGGGGGGGGGGGGGTTCTTCATGCATGTATGTAACTTTCGGAAATTCACAAATTAAATAAGTATCTCGCAGAAATTGTACAGAAATTTAATATGAATTCAACTTTACGCACCAAAGGAAACTGGTGAGTGAAAAAAGGAACCTAGCCAACAACAATTTTTTTTTAATTCAGGAAAAAGTCAGGTATTTGTAAAAAAATCTTACAAAAGTCCGAGATTTATATAACTTTAAATAACTGTCAAACCGAATAGATTTGAAAATTTTCAACTTTTATTTGAAATTATTTTATTCCGCTTATAAAAGATTCTAGGTTCAAAATGTTACAAATGTAATATTCTGGTTTTTGAATATTAATGGTCAGGGGAAATGAAAAGGTGGTTAGGAAAAAATTAGAGAATTTTTAAAATTAAGTTTTGCGGTATTCCTGATATAACATTCTTCTTAGTAATTTATTTGCTTTGTATTTATATTTCTTTTTTTGCAGTTCCTTCTTCCTGAAAATGATCTTTTTAGTTGTAAATTTTATTATTTGTTTGAAAATGCAACAGTTTTGTTCATAAATTAATCTTTTTGCTTGAAAATTCAACTATATTTTTAAATATTTGTCTTTCTGATTTAAAATTTCATCTGCTTCAGTAGAAAATTGATCTTTCTTCGATGAAAATGCAACTGTTTGATTAAAAATGAAATAATTGTTTCAAAAAGGCATCCTTTTTGCATGAAAATTTAACTGTTATTATCGATAAATCGTCTTTTTGGGTTGAAAATTCAAATACCTTCGTAGAAAATTCACTTCTCATTTAAACAGTTTTTTTTTTGAAAATTTTATTTGAACCACTTTGTTAAAAAATAATTTTTTCGTTGAAGATTCATATTTTTATTTGAAAATTCGTCTCTTTGGTTAAAGTTTGACTATTTAGTTGAGAACTGATTTTTTATAATTGAAAATTTAACTGCGTGAGTAAAAGTTAAACTATTCTGTTGAATTTGTTTTTAATGAAGCTTTACCTCTTTGGTTAAAAATTTAACTATTTTGTTGAAAATTAATTTTTTTTCTGAAAATTCCTATTTTACTTGTTGCAAATTCAATGTTTGTACAGAAAATTCGTCTTTTGGCTTTCAGGATCAACAATTCAGGTGAACTTTTTTTTCTTTCATCACTGAGAAATCTTTTTATTTGTTGAAAATTCGTCTTTTTGATTTTGAAATTAATTTTTTTTCAATTACATTTCATCCTTCTAGGTTGAACTATCAACTATTAAACTTTTTTGTTACGAATTTTCTTTTAAGGTTGAAAATTGAACTATTTCTTTGAAAAGTGAATTGTTTTGTAGAGAATTGAATTATTTTGTAGAAAATTTAAGTATTTTCTTAAGAAGTCATCTCTTATCGTAGAAAAGTCACTTTTTTTGTTTAAAAGAAATAAATTTCAAAATTTTTGATTTGTATATGCATGTTAATGGGATTTGAATGTTAATGGTTAAAGAAAAAAAATTGGTCGAAGAAAAATCATAGAATTTTGAAAATGAAGTTTTCTCCCTGCACAGCACGCATTATCTTAAATACAACTAATTCCCACTAGTTTCAAGTCCCATATCTTATTATTTCTGGAAACCATAAATTACGTACAGCAATAGGGGGGTAGAAACATTTTGTTACGGTTCGTTACATGGGGGTGGAGAGGGTCGATTATCCGTTACGTAATTTACGTACGGCTCCTTTCCTAAAACGCATTTTCTCCTTTGCCTGCTTAGTCAAGCTTTGTTTATAAAATACCGGTGCGGACCGATATGAGTTCTCTGAAAGAATACATTGTGTGGCATTTATATTACGCATCTACATTTAGAATTAGGCTAATTATATTTCCTGAAGAAGATTAATAAATTCTATCACTTATATCCAGAAAACAATAATTTTCCACGATTTTAAGATGATATAAGATCAAATATTCTAGTCCGGCAAAATATGCCGGATTTCAATTTTCTTTTCCGGTATATTTTATCGTACACTAAATTGAACTCTACAGAATTTAATATGAATTTAAAATGCGTGAGAGAGAGGGGGTGGAGAAGGAGAGAGAGAGAGATGGAGAAGGAGAGAGAGATGGAGGAGAGAGAGATGGAAAAGGAGAGAAAGAGAGAGAGAGATGGGCAAAGAGAGACTGAAGGGCTCCTGTCTGTGGGTGAAGAAAAGCGAGCCTCCGGTCTGTGCCATAAGACACAACGTGTAGCGTTACACTATGCAGTCGTGGTTTCATTCGAATCAGGCGCAACTCCCCATATCGAGGTCTAAGATGTTTACACATCAAAAATAAAAAAATAAAGTGCCAGTCATTTAATGCGGGCCCCTGCATGTTGGCAACCCGCTTGAAGCTGTCGTTAGCAGACTGCAATGATAAGCACATTATTTTTGCATTTTTTTACGCTGAAAAACAAACTTTGTGCAATTACAGCACGACCATTTAACGTAAATTTTAACGTATCATTATAATTGCAAAAGTTTACATATTTATTTTGCTTCTTTTAATAATTATAATGCCATATATGACTTTACCATTACTTTAGCATTACGCTGTAGCGTAATGCTTGCGTTCGGCTGGTCCGCCAGGGCAACTAGTACAAATTATTTATAATGATTTCTGTAGTAAAAAGCACAATACAAGAAAATTGTTCAACTGTCATCGTTCTTTTCAGAATCGATAGTGTAAATAGTATGGGCTTATAATTTTCAAAATATGCTGCAAAGAAGCACTTAAATTTTTAAATAGCACGCTCTTTCACATTTCATACTCGTTATCAATATAAGACATATTTTTCTGATTTTCATTTGAGCTTTATACGATTAGTTATAAGACTGTTTTCGAGTTTTTTCTGCAATTAACACTTGCAGCGTTGAACCTGCTTTAAACTTCCCGCTTGACGTCCCTTTAAAAATGTCTTCCGCTGTACGAATTCCTACGGGCCATTTGATTGGTTCACTTTTTTTTAGATGCGCGTGGCGAGACCATGCTTCTTGGATCATGCCCTCCAGTACACTCCAGTATCACTGAGTATGATCATGTTTGAGTGCGGCTGGAAATGACGTTCGTTTGTGTTTAGAAACTTTGTTAATATTCAGATTTGGTATCAATGTAACTCAATAATTGTGAGTAGCACTAGTTTAAATAACGAATTGTGCTGGCATAACTTGTATTTATTTCTGAATTTACTGTTCGTGAATAAATAAGCATCAATAATGTAATCTAGGTGTTCCTAACCTAAAAAAATATGAACATAACGGACTTGTCGATTGCTAGTTTACGGTTTACGGGCGGGGTTTATTGAAAATATACTTTTTCGTCGAGCGTAAATCGTTTTTTCAGTTATGGAAGAGAATGGCAGCAAAAGAATGAGAGGTAGAACTCGAGGAAGAGCCCGAGGTCGAGCTCGCGGGCGAGCAGGAAGGGGTCGTTCCAAAAAAGCGGTCAAGGTACACTTAGTCAGGAATTTTTGTTGAATTTTTCTCTCTAGTAGTATCTTGCATTTTTCCAAATCTGTGAATATTTTCTTTCGTTGATTTATTATCAATTCTATGGAGACCGGGGCGAGATGAGTATAGGGGGTCAAATGAGACACTGAATTTTCTCTCAAAATATGTGATTTTTGTTGTTGTTCTTTACAGAAATGGCATAAATAATTATATTGAATTTGTCGGAAAGAGAACAAAAATTAAATAAAGTAGATAAAATTAAAATAAAAGTGATTGAAATTTCAGCACATGAATCCTGTTATTCTATGATATAATAAAACGAATAGAAATGATTGAAAATAACAGATAATATTTGTAAACTAAGGTTTGTCGTGAAGGTTATTCATCGATCTTGAATGTAATAACGCATTTATACACAATTAATTAATAAAAACAGGAAATATTAAAGCTTTAATCATAATTGTGATTTGGGGCGGAACGAGCCGAGTTCGTGGGGCGAGATGAGACGCTCTTGTCTTGCTTGTCATAACCTCTTTATGGAGCTGGCAGAAAAGTTTCTGTTCGCAAGATTTGAGTCGTTTATAGTGAAATTTTTGAAAAAAGATAAAAGTTTAAAGGAGAGTTTCGACAGTGGGAAGCTAAAAAAGAAAAACTGACATGTGTGGTTAGAAGAGTCCATGACTGATATTGTAAAAGCTGATGTTTGAAGAAATTTTAGTGTCAGAGCATCTGCAATTGGGTTTGTTTATAAATTTTATTTTTTGAATGGTTCTTTCAGCATATTCAAAACGAAACTTTTATTTATATTGAAAATGACAAGTTGCAGAAGAATTCTAAAATTTATATTTAAAATTATTTCATTCAATTTTTCAGAAAAATCCCCATTTTTATGCAGGGAAAAGTTATGGTTTTTAGGTGAGAAATTTATAAAAACAGTTTATAAATTATTAAAAAATTTTTTTGGAAATATGTTATAAATGAAAAATTTCAAATAAATGTTAATTCAACTTGAAATTATAAAAGTTATGTTATAAAGGAAACATTTGAAATAATTAACCATTACATGCATTTATACTTTCAGATATTTATAAAACCCTTTCCCTAAGTGATAAGACTTAATTATACCTCACAAAATTAGTTGTTAAACATTTTACAGATCATGAATTGGTTTGAATAATGATATTGCTCAATCGTGAAAACAATTATATTTTGTCATGATACTCATTTCCATTCTTAGAATACTTCAAATAATCTTTCATGTGTATGAAAAACACGAAAAATAATCTTCTATTAACAAAAACTAATAAATAGTTTAGGTGTCTCATCTCGCCCCAATACGTGTCTTGTCTCGCCCCAGAGCATGGGGCGAGATGAGACATGTGCACAAATTATAAGTTTCATATTTTTACCGCAATTACTATTTTTGGAACACTAAGTCTTTGATAAAATTGATAGATGAAGGTTCATAGTATGTATAGAACCACTTACGTTTTTGAAAACTACTATAGATTTCAAATATTTCACTGAAAATTACAACTATGCTCATCTCGCCCCGGCCTCCCCTAAACTAATTCAATATTTTGATCTTCCTTTAGTTTTACATTTTCTTTTATTTCTAATTATCTTCAGTTTTGCTTTTAACTACCTCATAATTTCCACTGAGTAAAAAAAGTGAATTTCATTTGAATTTTTCTAATACTCGAATCAAAATTATTCGGATTTGTATTATTAAAAGGCAAAACTCTAAGTAAAATAAAACTTTCTAGCAAGTAATCGAGAGCGATGAAGAAGAAACTGTTCAGCAACCTCCGGAGGAGACGCTTATGGAAACAAGCGTTCCAGAGCCAGAAAAACAGCAACAATCAGAGCCACTACATGACCCACAACAAATCCACCCACCAATTTCCGAACCGCAATTCGACTTGGAAGCTGATATTTCCCAACTGGAGGCACCAACCTTCACTACGATTAACAGAGGTCCTCCAGAACCAATGCTACGATTGCGTTGGGATCATCGAGTTAACCTAATCGGAGAAAAAGTCCTCAACCCGATGATTCACTGTTGCGACAAATGCCTCAAACCAATTCTCATCTATGGCCGCATGGTGCGAACTATTTTCCTTCTTGAATTTGCATATCATCATCGAAAGGTATCATCTGCTCTAAGTGATTGATGTCTTGCTTTTCAGATTCCATGCAAACACGTATTTTGCCTATCTTGTGCGAAGAGAGAAGACAAAGTATGCCCTCGGTGTCTAGACAAAGTTTCCAGGGTTGAGCAAACAGGCTTAGGAACTGTTTTTATGTGTACTCACGGAGGTACCAGATACGGTAATGCAGGCTGCAGAAGAACATACCTCAGCCAAAGGGATTTACAAGTAAATTTTTGCAAATTAATTCATACCACACTCTCCGGGCTCGGACTCACGCCACTATTGACACTATTTATTTATTATTTTCCCTTGAAAAATATTTTTGAACTTCTTCGCTGAATGGCTAAAATAAAATTTCTACCATTTCAATTATGTCAAGTACAAAAATATGTGCCAGAAAATAGTACCAGAGGCTTATAGAATTTAATTGATGATACTTTAAATTAATCTATTCTTTTCTTGCATTTTTTAAGGAATAAAGGAAGATACTATATTTTCAGGGTGTTTACCGGATCGGGAACTTTTTTTGTATCGAAAAATCTACTTTTTTCTACTTTATCTTCTTTTTATTCTGTAGTTGAGAATCAGAGAGTGGAAAATGTGATCGTTTCTCGTGTGATACCATCAAAGTTAATTGATCTTCCGGCATATTTTATCGTGTACTAATTTAAATTCCAAGGAATTTATTATGAATTCCAAACGATTTGATATTATTTCCAAATAATTCTAGATTAATTGCAACGAGTTAAAAAATTCATATTTGCAAAAATATGTCGGGCAATAGAAAATTAAAGGGAGATATTGGTGACAGATGGAGGTTATGTGTCATCTGTAGTATCTGTACATATCTGTATTCCTTGCCGGATCTTAATTTTCTCTTCCGGCAGATTTTGCCGGATTTTAATTTTCTCTTCCTGCATATTTTTAATAACGAATAATTCTCCGTAAGTTATCATAAATTTCCACAACTTTCATAAATATCCAAAAATTTCATAAATTTTCACAAACCTAATAAATATTTCAAAATTTCATAAATTTCAACAAATTTAATGCATTTTTGAAAAATTCCATAAATCTTAGGAATTATGGTAATTCATCAATATATTCATAACTTTTTTTAAAAATATGGTAATAGATCGGTAACTTATGTAACCAGTCACAGGGGTGCCTTTCCGCCCCCCACGGGACAATGGAAAGGGGTAGGGGTTTAAACCAACAATATTTCTGTAACCAGTCACAGGGATGCCTTGCCGGAAGAGAAAATTAAGATCCGGCAAGATATGCCGGAACAGAAAATTAAGATCCGGCAAAATATGCCGGATCTGTATACACTACGTTATATGTATGTATGCATATAAGTATATTAGTATACTATACAATACCGATCTTATGTTCTTTTGACGTTATATATGAGTTAAAATTTGTTCTCTTAAATAGATTGAAAGTTATCTGAATTCTATAGATATAAAATAAGCTAGGACGAAGGTAAACTGAGAATTGTCAGGGACTTTGTACATATACACCGAGAAAATCTTGGAAATGCCAGGGAATTTGATTTAAAGTCCGGAATTTTTTCGAGAGCGTGCTTACATTTTTTTAAATTGTAATAAAAAGTTGAATAGCAATGTTTTTTTTTCATTTCTGAAAGTAGCTTTATATTGCTGAATTTAACTATTCAGCTGAAAATTCGTTTTTTTTTTGTTTCTGGAAATTAATTACTTTAACTGCAAATTTAATTATTCTATTTTTTGTCGAAAATGAATCTTTTATAGTTGAAAATTCAACAGTTTGGTTGACATTTTTTTTCTCTGTTGACGGAAAAATCTTTCTTAGATAGAAATTCTTTCCTTCTGGTAGAAGTCTACTATTTTTGTTTAAATTTCAACTCCTTTTTGGTTTAAATGTCAACTATTACATTTTGCGTTGAGAATTCTTTTATTAAAAATTAATTTCTTGTGTTGAAGATTCATCATTTTAGTTGAAAAATCATCACTTTGGTTGAAAATTCAACTACTTTTTCAAAAATTCTTTTATTTTGGTTGAAAAATAATTTTTTTAACTGATAACTATTCCATTTTTTGTTGAAAAATGATATTTTCTGTTTCAAAATTTAACGTTTTGTTATAAATTGATCTGATTTAGTTGAAAATTCAGCTATGGTTGGAAATTCATGTGTGTAGTTGAACATTTGTCTTTTGGTAGAAAATTAATCTTTTTGGTTAAAAATTCATCTTTTCGGCGAGGCGCTACTCACTACGGAATCCGGAAACCTTAAAACTGCGAATGTGGATTGAATTTTTATAGATATTTATAAGATTTCGTTGAGATTTCCGGGAGTTGCGACTCTGTTTGTGACCAGAATTCACGTGGGATTCTACAAACTCGGCGGCTTTCGGATTCAGTCTGCTGTTCGTTTCACACATAGGAGTAAATGGCGGAATGCTCTACACCACCCCACCTCCTTTCACACTTAGCCAAAGATTTCCAAAATTTCTTACGAATGCTAGATTGCTGAGAGATTTCCAAGAGTTTCTCCAAGAATTCTCTTAGGATTTCCCGCGCAACAATTTAAGATTTCTTAGTGAGTAGCCCCTCACTTTTCGAAAAAAAATGCAACTATTCCAATTAATGATTCATCATTTTAGTTGAAAATTTAACTATTTAGTAGAAAATTATTTTTTTTATTGTTGAAACATAATTTTTACAACTGATAATTTAACTATTCCATATTTTTTTTAACTTATCTTTTTTATTTGAAAATTCAACTATGGTTGAAAATGCATGTGTTTTGATGTCTTTTTCGGTAGAAAATTACCTTCTTGCTAGAAAATTTAACTTTTCGGATAAAAATTCAACTATTCCAATTAATGATTCATTATTTTTGTTGAAAGTTAATATTTTTGTTTTAAAATCCGTTTTCTTTCTGTTGAAAATTAATTTTTCAACACGGAAATTTGAAGAATTTCATTTTTTGTTGCAAATAGATATTTTTCACTTGTTTTGATTATTTTTCAAATTCATGGGCCTTAGGTACAGATTGAAAAAATGATCGATGAAGCATATTGATGAAATTCTTAGAAACTTCTAATATTACAAAATTTCTTATCCTTTAATCAAGTTAATTTCACAAATGAGGAAGCAATTATTGTAAATGTGCAAAAAATAGTACTATTCATATATGTATGAATAGTACTATCTTTACATGTTGAGATATTTACAAGGACTGCAAAAAACATTATTTGTAAGAAACTCGCAAAATTGCATAGTTATTCCGAGTCAATTTAAAAAAATTGAAATACTTGAACGGCTCCATACTATGAAAAATTATACCTGGAAAAATCTTGAGATACCTGGAAATTTTTAATGAGTGGACAACAAGTCAAATAAATCTGATAGAAGCCGCATGATTACTCATTTTGTATATTTTACAATAAATATTTCTTTCAGCAGAATTTTTTTTTAAATTTTTGCAAAATTTTTATTTCAAGATCAACTTTAGGCATCTTGCACTATGCAAGCAAACATTTTCACAATAATGGTGATAGGTTGGTGCGTTTCTATATAATTTTAGCTTTAAAATGATCCCAAGAACATTTAGGTTTTAAGAAAACCTTGAAGTTTACACTATTTTTGCAATATCTTCTTTAAAAAATGACAAACTGACTTTATCTTCGCTCATTTCATCGAGAATACGGATAGCTTTTAAACTATTTATTATTATTATTATTATTATAGATTAGCAGTTCGAACTCGAAAGTTCATTGCCTCACTAACCCGAGACCGCCACACATCTCTATCCTGTGCATCCTCCATCCAGTTTAAGTAATCATGTCCTAGTTCTTTTAAATCTTCCCTTACATTTTTCTCCCATCTGTTTCTCGGTCTGCCTAAGGGTCTCTTACCAATCGGCCTCCCTCTTAAAACTTGCGCCACTGTTCTTTCATTTCCCATTCTTGCTACATGCCCCGCCCATCTTAGTTTACGCGCTTTCATTACTCTATTAATATTTGCTGACCCGTAGAGAGCATGCAGCTCGTCATTATGCAGTTTTCTCCATTCGCCGGTCTCTTCGTCCCTTTTTGGACCATAGATTTTTCTAAGTACTTTATTCTCAAAAACTCTAAACCTATTCTCCTCTCCTTTCGTCAGCGCCCACGTTTCGCACCCGTACATGACGACCGGCATTATTATTGTTTTGTAGATTCTTACTTTGATGTTTCTAGATAGCAATCGCGATTTTAATAGTGTTTGCTGCATAATAGCACCCATTGCCAGCGTGCAGCCGTGCGTTGATTTCCGTTTTAATCTTATTTTCGGTAGTTATAATGGACCCGAGGTATTTAAACTCGCTAACCCTTTCGAATTTCATATTTCCGGCCATAAGTTCCCCGTCTTGATTACTTTGTTCGGATCTGGCGACGGTCATATATTTTGTCTTCGATTCGCTGACTTCCAAACCAATATCTTTGGCTTTTGTGATCAAGATTTCTGCATTTTTTGCTACCGTTTCTTTATCATCTCCTAGTAAGTCGAGATCATCCGCATATCCAAGAATTTGTATTATCCCATTGAGGGTAGCACCGGTCGGATTCGCCTGTACTTGCCTAACCACGTATTCTAAAACTAAGTTAAAAAGGACGCACGAAAGTGCATCGCCCTGTTTCAGGCCATCGCGGATCGAAAACTCTTCAGATAAACTACCGTTTACGCATATTCTACCCTTACTGCCGCTTAAGCAAATTTCGATAAGTCTAACCAATTTTCTTGGTACCCCCAAAAACTCTAGGATCCAGTACATTCGTGCGCGTATAATAGAGTCGTAGGCTTTTTTGAAATCGATAAATAGCTGATGCACTACTTCTTTAAATTCCCATTTTTTTTCTAGCAGTTGTCTAATTGTAAACATTTGATCGCTTGTAGATCGGTTTCGGCGGAATCCACACTGGTAATCCCCAATGATTTCCTCCGCAAAAGGAGTCAGTCTACTTAGGATTACATTAGACAGGACCTTGTAGCACGAAGGTACAAGTGAAATTCCCCGATAATTGTTACAGTCAGTTTTATCACCTTTTTTGAAGATGGGAATAACGATAGAGGTATTCCATTCTTCCGGCATGCGTTCTGTTTTCCAAACTGCGCGTATTAATTTAATAATTTGTCTTGTGAGGCAAGGGCCTCCATTTTTTATCAGTTCTGTCGATGCCCGCGGCTTTGTTATTTTTCAACTTCTTTATAGCCATTTTTATTTCTATATCAGCAGGATCATCAATTAATAGAGCAGCAGTGTGGATTTCGCCGAGATTACCTTCAACGGGGGCTTCGCGTACATTTAATAGTTTATCGAAATAGTCTTTCCATAAATTCAGTCTCTCTGTCGCATCGGCTACTAGATTGCCATTTTCGTCCCTCATTACTTCCGTTCTACTTTGAAAGCCTTTCCTTATAAAATTGATTCCCCTGTACATCTCGCGCGGGTTATTCTGTTTATTATGCGTTTCTATTGCTAGTATTTTATTCTTTTCCCACTCTCTTTTCTTGTATCTATAGAGCCTATTTGTACTTTTACTAATCTCGAGATACTTCTTATGTGTTTGATCGCACTTATTTTGTAAACTAAGTAGTCTGGCCTTCCGACGTTTTTCAAACCAGAGTTTGCACTCTTCGTCAAACCATGGTTTGCTTTTTGTTACTTTCTTTAAACCTATCGTAAGTTTCGCGGCTGTCTTTACCGCCTTTTTTATATTGCTCCACAAGGTTTCCGGATCCTCCTCGTAATTATTGTTATCGTCTCCCTGTTCTTGGAGAGCGTCAAAGCTATTAGAAATCTCAACTTGATAATTTAATGTTTCTGTTGCTGTTTTGAACATATCTATATTGAAACGAACTGTTGGCTCTGTGCGGCTTGTTTTCTTAGTTATCGCTAGCCTGGATCTTAGTTTTACTATCACGAGGAAATGGTCTGAATTTAAATCCGCTCCCCTATACGATCTTATATCGAGAACGTTTGTATGACGTCTTTTGTCAATTAGAACGTGATCAATCTGATTGTGAGTGTTACCATCTGGTGATCTCCAGGTGGCCTTATGTATATTTTTGTTATACGTGCATAAGAAATGCTACTTTGCACGTCTGTTTAGCAACCGCGAAATGCTGAATTCCCCACCAAATCATTACTGCAGTGTGCTAAACTGCGTTTCTTAGATGTCCTTGATTATTTTTTCACGCAAAAAATATATTACTTCACGGCAATGCACGCTGCTGCCACCTGTTGATATTAAAAAGAATGAGTCTACACTCGGGGAATCCCAAGCTTCTATTATTTTTGATAGCTACATAACCTATTGTATAAGAGTAGAATAGTAGATGCGTTCGTGGTGCAATCGTGCATTGTGGAAAATGAGCAAAATGAACTCCAGAACTTGTTCTACTTCTTGAAAAATCAAAAATCAGGTACAAAAATGTTTACATAATCTTTGTGTTATTGATTGAATTACTTTCTGATTATTCTTTGTAGATAATTTCTTCTGTCGGGGGGCTCCACCTCCCGAACCCCCCGTTGCCCCCCCAACCCCTCTTTCGCACTTATAACAAAAAATAGTATGAGTAACTCGTGCGGGGCCACCTATTGCCCACTCGTGCGGGTGTGCGCACTCGCTTCGCTCGTGCGCCCAACCCCGCACTCGTGGGCAATCGGTGACTTCCCGCACTCGTTGCTCAATATACTATTTTATGCTTGAAATATGTGCTTTTGACAACGAGGTTCTTTGAAGCTGCAAAGTTTATTACTCTAGTTCCGTTGTCGTTACTGACGTCATGCAAACTTTCTGATCCTATTGTAGGCCTATACATCGGTTCTTTTCCAATTTTCGCGTTGAAATCTCCCAATACTATTTTTGCGTCAAAAGCTGAGAACTTGTCAAAAACCTGCTCGATTGTTTCGTAAAAGAGATCTTTAGTGTCTTCGTCTTTGTCCTCGGTGGGGCAGTGCACATTGATTAATACCTGTTTGCTGAAAATACCCTTCAGTACAATGTATGATAACCGATCGTTAATGAATTGCATGTCGATAACCGCTTGCGAGATTCGTTTATTAATAAGAAAACCGGTCCCTAGTCTCCATCCCTTAGCTCCCCCATAGTGAAAAGTATAGTTATCCTTAGAAATTGACGCGAAATCGCCCGGCCAGCATGTTTCTTGAAGTGCTATTAAGTCAGTATTGTAATCATTTGCTATCTTAATGAGTTCGCTAAATCCGCCAGTACTTAGGCTACGCGCGTTTAGAGTTCCCACCCTTAGATCTTTAACTGTAGTTTTTTGTTTTTGCAAGTTAGCCATGGTAGTTTCAAGATAATCCGCACGTTAGGATCCTATTCCGATCGTAGGTGAGTCCACTGTCCCAGGAGTGATAACCCCCATACCTCCCTAGGTCTAAGTATGGGAGCTTTCCGACTCTGACAAGGACCATGTCAACTTGTCGTCAGACACATTACAGTTTCATCCTCGTATCCTAACGTCCCCCTGCAAGGCAGCGCGCCTACTGGCATCAATACCCCTTTGGCCCTATACAGGCGAATCATTCCACACATCCCTTGCGGGCAGTGTCATCGCTGCGGTGGCCAATGGGCAGCAGGATTTTTCCCTTACAAGATTTTTAGTTTTGGTTCGGGGTAGTGTTTCTAGGTGGATACACGCTGCACCTCGGCCTGCCAGGACCCACCCATTGCGTATGAACGTGAATGGGTGGGTCCTCCCAAGCCATGGTCATCGTGTTTTCTACCAGTGCTAGGCCAACATCTTAGGCTGGGCTCACCACACCCACGACTGGTTCCTATCGGCTGTCCGCGGCTGCTTATTCTTGTATTCGCAGCTAACCTGAGGGGCTGTTCAGCCTAACGGGCCGTTCCTCTATCCGCAACCCGAGGACGCGCTGCGTAGTGGTGACAGGAACCCACCGAGCAGTTTAAACTATTTAGGAGA
Organism: Andricus quercusramuli; assembly: GCA_932178445.1. NCBI lineage: Eukaryota > Metazoa > Arthropoda > Insecta > Hymenoptera > Cynipidae > Andricus > Andricus quercusramuli. Next base: position 15,517 of record CAKNXH010059131.1, read on the forward strand.
AAAAAATGTAACTATCACATAATTAACAACAAAACAATTTAAGCAATCGTCTATAAACCGGCAGTATCATACTCCTCATCAGGAATGTATCAGGGTGCAAAGTTTTCCCCTTTTTTTCTTAGTTTCCTCTTTTTTCTTGATCTTCCCCTTTTCCCCCTGTTCTCGAAAAACTTCCCATTTTCTCTTTAAATATACGATATTTGGAAATATCGTATTTGAATTACGCGGAAAATTCTCTGAAATTAGTAAGTGTACCCATTATGGAATAATAATTAAAGCAATCATAGCACTTAAATAAATTATTTATCAATAAATAAGGTACCAATAACACTAAAAATATATATTACTTTTTAAATAAGTATTAGAAGGTAAACACTTTATATACCTACCTAATTAAAAATTGAATGTTTAAAATTCATCAACTGTAATGTTAAAGGTTCTAACTGGAGCAGTTCTTAATTTGAGTTTAAGAGCACTGAAGAGAAGGCTGGAGTGAAAATGCTAAAACAAATCAAATTTTCTTATGAATCAAAAATTATCTCATGTTTCCGAAATGTGATTAACAAAAATTTGAGGTTATACTGGGAAATATCTCATTCCCATGCACTTCAATGACATTATTCATTACTATCTTTTTTAGGTTTTATATTTTAAGCAAAATTTCGTTTTGTGATTTGGTTCCGACTGGCTGCTGCTTTTCGGCAGTTTGAGTAAAGAAACATCTCTCTTAGAAATCGTAATTTGAATTTTCGCCAGCTGTTTGCTAGATACTTCATTAGTCAATGAAGCAACTTCAGTGATTATTTGAGCGGTTTGCAGGATGTGACGTTTCAAGGTCATAGAATTCTTAAATAGCTATTTCGATACTTTTTGGTCAATATATTTTTTGTTTTTAAATGAAGTATTCAACCAAATTTTCGAATGCACTAAACTTTCCAGAATTTTATGCAGTATTTAAAAAATATATTATCCCAAATTCATGCAATGACCCCTTTGTCATATAGTTTTGACATATAATGTCTCCACAGCCTCATTATCTTTGGATACTCTTTCATACTGGGCTTAGTTTTTAGATAAATTATTTTATAGTTGTAGAAATAATAGACAAATATCCAAAATGCTCCTTAATTTAATTCGGACTGCTTTTACAAAAATGTAAAATTCAAATGTTTTTTGTTTTGAAATAGTTGAAATCAAAAATCCTTCCAAATTAATAAGACTTCAAATAGAGAAAATTAAAGTTTGGAATAGAATAAAGTTCACATTAAACAACGGAACAGAAAATTAAAATGTTTTGATTTTGCAAAAGTTAAATGTACATTTTGAACAACTATAGGACCTCAAAACTATTAAAAAATGTTAAAAACCTTTAAATTAACTAAATTGTCTAATTTAGGCAACGCAAGTTGAAAATATTCTGTAGAATATACATTTTTTTCATTTAAAAATAATGCAATTTGATAAATAACAAATGTTTAACACAAATATTTTAGAAGAGAATCAATCCTTTTATTTAAGAATAATGATTATTGCATGGGTATTCGTGAAATTGAAAACTAATTTATTTTAAAGTAACTCAAAGTATGTAGCATTCCTAGGAATTAGAAATAATTAAAAATTAAAACTATCCTGTCTGTACGAAGTTGATTAATTTGATTGGAATTAGTGAACTAGGGATTAACCCATCAACAACGAAGAACTCCGATTTTTTATTAATTTTCAAGCCTTATTAAAATTAAGGAGTGGGAATTTTTGAACTAAAACCCTATTCCCTACTATTTTCGGGTATATTCTTTCAGAATCTGAGCTCAAAATTGAAACATTTCATCCAGAAAGTTAAATATGGCGGCTTTTATGTAAAACATGTGAAAATTTTGAGAAAATTATTTCATTTTTTTTTCACATTGAAATCGCAAGAAAACTTCACACTTTCTTCAACCATTGTTGCACAAAAATCGTGTGGTTTGACAGTATACTTTTGGTTTTCATCATAAAAGTCGTCATCATTTTCAAAATGGTGATTTTTCACTTGAAAATGTTGAAAATTTTTTGAAAAATAGGTGGCGGCCAAAATTCGAAATTCAAGATCGAGGATCCAATATGGCGGCCCAAATAAAAAATGTTTGGAACTGGATGCAATTGTCTGAACACAGGTTTATTGGGTCGCTGAATTCGAATCTAGGGTCAGATTTTCGAAATTCAAGATGGCGGATCTAATATGACAGCCAAAATTTTGAAAAAGGTTTGGAACTGGATGAAACTGTCCGTACATAGGTTTTTGGAGTCTCTGAATCTAGTGTGCGGACAATTTCATCCAGTTCCAAACATTTTTCAAAATTTTGGCCGCCATATTGGATCCGCCATCTGGTATTTCGATAACCTAACATGAGATTCGGATTCAGCGACCCCACACTTATATTTTTTCAAAATTTTCAAGTGAAAAATCACCATTTTGAAATAGATAACGACTTTTATGATGAAAACCAAAAGTATACTGTCAAACCACACGATTTTTGTGCATCTATGGTTGAAGAAAGTGTGAAGTTTTCTTGCGATTTCAATGTGAAAAAAAATCATGAAAAAAATGTTTTCTCAAAATTTTCATATTTTTTACATAAAAGCCGCCATATTTAATTTTCTGGGTGAGATATTTCAATTTTGAACTCAGACTTTTAAAAGAGCATACCCGAAAATAGTAGGGAACAGGGTTTTAGTTCAAAAATTTCTCCTCCTTAATTTTAATAATGAGGCTTGAAAATGAATAAAAAAATCGGAGTTCTCCGTCGTTAATGGGTTAATTTGCAAATAGTTTCTTCATCTAATTTGTCTGGAATATAACTATCAACGTGTAGATTTTTTTTTTTATTACCCTGGAAAATACTTCACATTTCATTTAATTTGTGCAAATATAATTTGCAAATCTATAGGATTTTATGCTATAAAGAAGAAAATTAAAGTCACTACATATTGTTTATTGTTGTATATATTTTTCTATACTTATATCGTTGGATTTAAAGTTTCTTTGTTAAAAAAAGGAAAAAAATTGTAAATTGATGTTCTTTCTGTGAAACTTTTATACTCTGAATTCCTAAAAAAATATATTTTTTTAAATTCCTTGCGATTTTTTCAAAAGCATTCTAGTAAATCCAAGGTCTGCTTAATTTATATATTTATATAAAAAATCATGACACTATTTTTCAAAATTTGTGCCACTTTTGATACTATTTTTTATCTTTAAAGTAAGTGCGAGCCCTGCATTCTCATAATCGATAAGTCTCCTTGTATTAGTCCCTAATTAAAACTTTTCCAAACTAATTTTAAATGTATCTTCTTGTACCTAGGCTCACATCAATCATCGTCATATATCAGCTCCACAACAATCTGTTCAGGGAATGCAAGTCGACCAATCCCAATACGTACATTCAAAATCAGAAATGGAGTCTCAATTATCAAAAGTCTCACCAGTGGCTTTACAAAATAGTCGCATGAAGTCAGCGCATATGGTTCAACCAGTAATGGGAAACGATCCCAGAGTGAGTTCTCTCGTGAGTCAACAGCCTGTGGACCACAGGCAACAACACAGATCTCAGTCTATGATGTCCATGCAAAGTTACTCTCAAAATTCCGCACCTCCTCCACCCAATAATCCCCCTATGAGGACTAACTTGATTACCGTCCCTATTCAAGACACGCCTGTAAACACTCATGAGATTCATTCTCAGCAAAGTCACCATTATTATAACCCTCCTCCCGCTCAAGTGGCCTATGGGAATTACAATGTCCCTCCGCCAGTATCACAGAATCAACAATACTACTCCCAACCTCAACATCAACAAGGACCCTACGTTCAATCTTCGCAGCAACAGTATGTTTCCACGACACCAACTTCGATAAGACCTTCACCTTCTGGGTACATGCAGGATACTCAGTATGGACCTCCTCCTCAACAACAACAGCCTCCTCCTCAGTCTCAGTGGACGCAGCACCAACAACAGTTTTATAGATAAAGACGAACGCTCCCTTTGCACTTTACAATTAGATTTCGCTAGGATCAGTTTTCAGGACGATTGGAACTGAAATAATTTTGAAGTGAAACTGTCTTTACTTCTAATAGGATAAATCGGCACCGATTTTGTATTTTTGAGATGAGTGGTGTAGAAGTAATAAACTTACGTCATTGGGCTTGTACAGCAATAAATATGTTTTTTAACTCTGAGGGTTTTCTTCTTGCGGCCCTTCACAAATTTAAATTATATTTCCTACGATATTGGAACTGGCTTTATACTGTCATATAAAAATGCTAACCCGCAAAAAAAAACTAGTCATAATTGGTCCAAGTCTTTGGGAAATTTCTTCTTGTTTTATAAACTATGAAATAAATGAATGTCAGTAAAATCCACCAAAGGACCCTTTCCTCACATCCTTTGCAACTTCTACTCATACGTGTTAATAATTACCCCTTCGAGTACACACCTATTTTTTTGAACCTTAGTTAAATCTTTACGCTTTGACATGGCAATAAATAAAGATACTAAACAAGTTAAGAAAGTTTTAGTCAGCCTTCAACATTTCATTAATTATACGCTTTTGAAGAGCGAGAATAAGATTTTGCCAAGATCTGAATTTTTTATTACTGTCTTGTTTTTTGGAAAAATATAATCGATTTTTTTTTCGTTTTCCAAAAAACTCTAATGTAAGACAAAAAAATTAATATCTTGGGAAAACTTTAAATTTAACCAAATGCAAATAACGTGCAAAAAATCTACGTTGATACTTTCAGTTTTTAGAGTCAAGATGCTCCAAGCCTATTTTCCATTTTCTACCTCAGTTCTAGGCTCAAAGAACGATATTTAAAATGTGAAAATGTTGGACTTTATACTGTAAAGAAGATTTCGTTTGTTCTACTGTGGATGTCACCATTTTTAAAATTCTTTCTCTACAATATGTCCAACAAACAATCTTTGCATTTTTCCCTATACTTCGTTTTTTTAATCAGCAATTTTAAATGTACAGATGAAATTTTTTTATTTACAAAGTTAGTTCCCAATGGAATATGAGATCACGATTTAATGAAAATGTAAAAAAAAAACTATTTCCCTATTTGAAAGAAATTAATGCTGTGGATTTTTTCACTTTTCGGTAGGATTTCGAAAATATAACTTTAAAATTCTAATAAAATATGTTGTGTACCTAAAGTTTTTTTTTGCTTTTTGAACATTTAAGTTCCATTTGATACTATGAAATGCTAAGAATAAATGTCACTGTTAACAATATATTAATACTGAAACCAATTTTCACGATTACTGGGAAATTTATGGGTTCGTATCTTTCTGTGTCTTTTTAGCCAATGTTGGGGACTACCAATATTTTCATTTCGAAATAAAAATTTCAAAAATAGGTAGGTACTTCATATTATCAAAAAATCTGTTGATTCACTTTTAAAAATCATAATTCACCAATACAGTGTTAGAATCTAGAGATAATGTATTCTAGAGTGAAATCCAGTGTTAGAATCTATAGTGTTGAATCATTCTAGAGTGAAAAGTAGAACAGGTTTTAGGTAACTTCATAGAAAATACATCTTAAATGTGTTTTTCTTCTTCTAATCTTTAACCTTCAACATATTTTATTTCAGAAAATTTCTTGATCGAATATATTGCAAATATATTAACAAGCGCGAAAACTTGTATCCTTAAAACCTGAATAGATGACCCTATAGCCAAAAAATTATTTATTCCTACATTTCTAAATGAAATGCTGAAAAACACAAAAATGAGTTTTTTAGTGTTAGTTTCGATAGAAATAATTATAAATTTTCCCAGTAGAAACTATAGGCGAAGAAGCTTTTCCAGGTGAAAATTAAAAGAAGAATCAATGGGAACGGAAACAGTTTAAGAAGTATGTTTTATCAAACTTATGAAATAATGGTAAGGCGAATTTTCCTATTCTAAAAAATTATGAAACATAAATTAATGTAAACAATTAATCAATTCGAATGTTTCGAAAACAAAACAGTAACATTAACAATAAAAGCTTAATGGGTGATAGATTTTAATATCATACAGATCGTAACATATGTACAAAATTCGTTATATTAATATTTAAATACACTGTACTTATAATGCTTAAATGAATGTTTATGTATCTATCGTAGATATCTTTACCTCAAACTTTTTAACGCTGCCATAAAGTCATAATTTTCATTTTATGTTCAACTTAAAAGCCAAGAGCGTTCGTTAAGTACGAGATCAAGACACCCCACATTAAACACTCAGATGTGCAAAAAATGATTTTTATACAACACATAAAAATAGCTTTGATCTCTACTTATGAAATACGTATGAGGCTCTATACACGTTATTCACTGCTTCCTTTCTTTTTCAATATCTTGTTCCCTCTACTGTTCACATCACGCTTCGCTCTACTTACAACTCATTTGCTTCTTGTATATAAAATATATTGTGATTATAGTTGACGTATTATATTATGCAAGATTGACAGAGATCCACGTGCAAATAATTGATAGTCTTCTAAATATTTCTGTTAAACTAAAACCTATAAGCTACTATTATTTTCAGAAATTAAATTTCTGCTTGAAGCTCTTATTTTGTTAGTCTTAAATGCTTAAATATTTGCAACTGGAATATTGATCACTGATATAATAATCTAATGATTATATGTAGTTCCTGATTAAATACAATAACATTATTTTTAAAATTCAACTTGGAAAATAAATTAATATTTAAAGTCATAAATTAATTTAAGCTCGTTAAATCAGATTTGTAAGATCATTGTATCGTTTTTAAGGACCTTAGATTCAAGTTTCATCACGTTTATCACTGAGGAAGACAACATTATTTTTCTAGAATTAAAAATTACATATAATAATTCATACAATATAGAGGTATGAAGAATTAGTTTGTAATCGGCTGACTGTACACTGAGGGTCAATAGCGCATTTCTTAGTTTATCATTCGAGTCTCAATGCCTTTGATTGTACCGATGTGAAATCTTTATCATGTAAAAATAAAATTATGTACACAAGAAAATTGTCGTAGCATTGCAAGTTCCGCAAATGAGTTGCAAGACGCAAATAATTTCTTATATCTAAAAATAAAATAACCGATCTCAACATGATTATGTGCTATTTCTACTATGCTAACCTGACTTAATAGATCAATTACATCTGTATATCTATATACACACATTTTCGACTTTAGAAAAGATTTCGAGGCTTTTTTTATACGTGCATCACATTTGGTTGTCCTTTTCTTCCAACTAGAAAGCGTTTTTAAAATGATCGTTTCATACCAAACGCACTCACATTGAAAAGTGTTCAAAAAACAATTTGAGTCTCTGAAGTTCAAAAATTGAAAAACTGACGCTAAAGTTTTGATTACAAACTTTTAACCAGAATATTTATAATCGGTACAAATATGGCACCATATTCAACAAGTTTTGCAACGTTAATAACATTATTTCTTTAATTTCACAAAAATCAATGTGGCCTTTGGTTTTGTTATGCGTGTCAAATTTTGCCAGAAAGTGGGCACGAAGTTTGAGAATCGATCAGGGGATTTTTGATTTATATGAAAGTTCTGTAAACAATATTATTATATTTTTGTAAAAATAAAGTACATACAAGTCTCAAAGTTCAGTCGTCTTATCGAATATTGCCATAATTAAACCTGTTTTGGTAAGAACATTTTCTTTAGAAGCTCTTTCGGCCTTCGATAAGTGCCTACTTATTGAAAGTAGATATTTTAAGATGATCACGTACTCGTTGAAGGGTGACTATGAATGTTTACATTAATTTGCGGAATTAGTGGCGATGGTAGAGGCTTAAGCGTAACGGGTTCGGGAATCTGTACAGACACTGCAGGAGGAACAGGAGAATGTTTTTTACTTCTGTCTTGTTGCCAGGGTTTCGCATGATCCTTGCTCAGCCTTTCACTCAAAGCTTTTAAAGCTATTTGTCTAAAATCAGAAAGAAGAAGTATAAACATTAAGGGTATGAATTACTAAATACAGATTTCACAGCCAAAAATGATCTCAAAACAGGGGTCATAGGGTGACTTTTCACGAAAAATAGAGGAATCAATTCTTTTAAATAAAATTAATGCAGGTACCATATTCAGTTCAATATAAAATGCTTTAAATTCCTTCAATTTCAAGTCAAAATAAAATTAATTTTCAACAAAATAGTTGAACTATCAACCAAAGATTAATTTTTTCCAAAAGAGATAAATTTTCAACGAAAGAGTTGAATTTTTAAGCCAGAAAGTCGAATGTTTTAAAAAACAGTTGACTTTTAAGCCCAAAAAGATAAATTCTTAACAAAAAAGTTTATTTTCAAACAAATGATTGAATTTTCTATGAAAAAAATAATTTTCAACATAATAGTTGAATTTTCAACAAAATGGTCGTATTTTCAAATCAAAAAGATTGAACCTCAACTAAAAGCAGTCACATTTTTAATCGAAAAGTTGAATCTTCAAGCCAAGAAGACGAGTTTTTTAGAGTATAGTTGAAATTTCAACAAAAAAGTTGATTTTGAACCAAGAAAGATGACTTCTACTATGAAGATGAAATTTTCTATCCAAAAAGACGAGTTTGCGACCAAAAAGTTATGACTTTTTAACAAAAAAGTTGACGTTTTAACAAAATAATTCAATTTTCAACCAAATAGTACAATCTTTAACCAAAAAAAGATGAATTCTGAAACAAAAATATAATAGCAGACGTTTCAACCAAAAATAATCATTTTTCAACTGAAAATAATTTAATTTTCTTATTGGATTCTGTTAATTCAGTTCCCATTTAGGCGAAGAAACGAGCAGCAAAATCCTTCGAAGTTTTAGAATATAACTATTTTATACAAGAAAAATTTATGCTTTTTCATTTTGACAATTTAAAATCTTGAATAAAAAGTTTTTTAGTCAATCAGAGGGGGTGAATTTCAACAATAATTCACAATTATTTTGCAACGTTTCATCAGCTTGGTTCGCTGACCTCTTCCGGATTAAATTTTATTAAGAAACACCAACATATAGAACCAGTACAAAACAAGAAGTTGTGAAAATTTTGGAAAAAAGATTACCATATATTATTTTATCAAGAGTTCACATAAAATAAAAATGTACAATAACGTACAAATAAGTATAATTAGATGAACATAGTTTTAAATTTTGTAACGCTGGATTGTACCTGTGATTTAACGCATAAATATCATCTTTCTTATTAATACTATTGTTGTTGATCTTAATATATATAATTTCAGAAATTAATCGTTTTTTATAACTAGCTTCAAAATCAAGAATTGTTGTGTTTTCCAATCAAATTCATGTTTATGAAAGCTACAATGTACATTTATAACAAATTCCATTTATTTGTTTCTTATTTTTATGCTCTTTTATACGTACTTCTAACATTCTTTTGGTTTCACCCACACAAGAAACAGGACCATTTTTACAACAAATTTTATAAACGACATTGGCTTTATCGAAGGTTATAATTATAATACATTTTTTAAATATATGGAAGGTTCTGTCAAAAAAAATTTTAATGTTTTTTTGATCAGGTAGATATTTTATTTTAAATTTACGGATCTTAATTTGTTGATTAATAAAATTTATCGGATAATTACTGTTTGTAATAATTGATTTATAATTTTCAAATTTTTTGTCAAACAAATGGGATCATATTAATATCATTTATAAAAATGATTGTAATAATTGCCCTCTTTCTTATGTGGGTGAAACCCAAAGAATGCTAGGAGTACGTATAAAAGAGCATAAAAATAACGAAAAAGGGAATTTGTTATAAATGTATATTGTAGATCTCATAATCATGAATTTCATTGAAAAATACAACAATTCTTGATTTTGAAGCTAATTATAAAAAACGATTAATTTCTGAAATTATATATATCAAGATCAACAACAATAGTATGAATAAGATATTTATGCGTTAAATTACAGGTAAAATCCAGCGTTACAAAATTTAAAATTATGTTCATCTAATTATATTTATTTGTACATAATTGTTCATAATGCTTTTGAGTGTAAGTACCACTTCTGAGTCAGGACCTTCAGTTATCGTCCTCGCCTTATAAACGACGTGCAAACGTTAATTTAAATTCAAATTTAGACCAGTTGACAAGAAATGAATTTTTTTTGTCAACTTAAAAAATTTGAATTCTATGTGAACTCTTGATAAAATAATAGATGGTAATCTTTTTTCCAAAATTTTCACAACTTCTTGTTTTGTACTGGTTCTATATGTTGGTGTTTTTAAAAATAAATGTTTGGCCTGAAGAGGTCAGCAAACCAAGCTGACGGAACGTTGCAAAATAATTGAATTATCATTGAAATTAATCCTAAAAAAACTTCTTATTCAATCGAAATATCGAGGGTGATACTTATTTTCTTGCAAAAAAATTAAATCTTATAGACAGGAAGTCCTTTGACCATACCGTTGAGAACATATGGATAGGAAACAATTTTTAAATTCTCTATATTCAGGGGGGAAACATTAAAAAGATTTGGAAATAGTTTAGTATAATTAAATTATTTACCTCCGTCTTTCACTGTCATGAGGATCAATACCAGGTAAATTTATAACTAATCCTGGTGGCGCATTGGACATGTCGAACCTGCGAACTACTTTTTTACAAAGTCCAATACGAACGAAAAAGCCATGAATCGTATTACTAACGACTGCGATAGGTGGTTGTAAAACATTTGGGAAGAAACTGAAAAAAAAAGAAAAAATCCGTGAAAGTATATTAGCGATTTGAAGTTGTTGAACATTTCGAATTACCTGGCAAAGGTGAAATTATCGGCCATGTCCCCTCGGGTACCATTATTGTGCCTTTGATAAAATCTTAAATATGTCCAGGAAATTAGTAATCCACTAAGAAACATCGTCGGATGTGTTCCTTCCAATAAACCCAAGAGCCAAACGAATAAGGAGACTATCCACACCATCAGCGGAATATTTCTGTTTGTGATCTTTCCAATTGGAGTCTTTATTATAATATGATCTGGCATTATTTGCTTCACTGCGACACTGACTCCTGCAAATAAAACATAGTAGTTTTATAATAGATTTTCAAATTAATTAAAAAAAGATTATCTATGGCATTATGCAAAGTTGAATTCCTGGTTGAAGAACAAAATATGAAAGAGTTATTGTTTTAATAAAAAAAAACAAATTCAGACTGTCCCGTTATAATCAAATTTAATTTGTTTTTGGTACTTTTTCCTCGATCAAAAAAATGTACCTGCATTTTTTCAAATTTTGAAGCCCAAATTCAAAGTTACGAAAATTTTGATTAAAGTAGATATATTTTTCTTAAATCAGTTGAATTAAGAAAATTTCCATTTTTACGAAATTATATTTCAAATTATTTAAGTGCAATTTTTTGTTGAATATTTGAGAAAATTTTATTTTTTAATTTGAGAAAATTGTACAATTTAAAACAATTTCGGTTTGATACTGACCAAACTGGAAAGTTTTAAATTTAGAATCTGTCCATTTTTTTAAGTTTTCCATTTCAAATCGCTTAACTTTTAAGACTTGAATTTTGTCACTGTATAATTATATAGTTATGATTTTTTAAAACAAAAAGTCAAATTTGGAATATTTAAATTTGAAAGATTTTTTATTTGTCTGCTAATTTGAAATACATTTCTACATTCCTCGCAAATATCTTTATTTAAAATTATTATTTAATTTCAAATGCGAATAATTTTTAATTGTATGGTTTATAAAGTTTCCACCTGCAGTTATTAACTTATGTTTTCGAAATTGTCAAAACAACAATTTCAATAGAGACGAAATAATTTCGACTGTTTGAATAGAAACCCATTATTTTTACCATCCTTTCCATGAAAAGTTTTTATTTTCAAATGCTTTAAATTTCAAATTATTCTATGTGAAAAGCTTTGCTTCCAAACGATTGTAATCTAAATATTTGAATTTGTCTAATTTATAAATTTGAAAAATGGAATTATTGAAACTTGAACATGTTCAAGTTAAAAATCCTTTAAATTGTCTTCAATTTGAAAGTATTCGTTTGAAATAACATTGTAGGTCCTTAAAGAGATTCTATTTGAAATTTAAGTAAGTTTCTTTCCCTTTTCAAATTAAAATTGTTCATCCTTGAAGTCATTTATTTTGTAATTGTGTAATTTTGTACAATTTGAATTTGAAACAAAAACTGTTCAAATATTACAACGATCTTTTAATTTTAAATTGTAAAATTTAAAAACTATTTAAACTTAGAATTTACGAATTTTGAATATTTATTTGAAATTATTCGATTTGAAAGTTTTTTAAGGTTTGAAAGTGGAACTTCCTAATAATTATGAATATTTGAATTGGAAATTATTAGATGTTAATTATTGTTAATTTTAAATTGATCCATTTTAAGCCTTTGAAAATTTTGATTCTAAAATGTGGAACAATTTAAAATTTAAAACTCTTACATTTTTAGATAATCAAAATTAAGATTTTTTTCCAATGTTCGTAAACGTAACACTGATGAAAAACAAAATTATTTTCCCTTGATACAAATGTGCGAAAAGCAAAAAATATCTTATAAATGTGGAAAAGTGACCAAAAATGTAAAAAGAACTCGTTGGTACTTGACTTTTCCATAACAAGTAAAATTCCCTTGATATTTCCATAACTTTTTAAATTGAGATACATAAAATTATGTAATGGACTTATATTAATTCCTTAAAGAAAAACGTGGCAAAGAAACCGAGATTAAAGTAGCAATTGTAATAACAACCAAAACAACTCTACACATTAACACAATCTCGCAAATAATGAATAAACAATTAAGTTGTTAAAAGTACCTGCGATATAACCCGTGAGGCCATGTATATGAATATCGAAAAGCAGATCTGTGTTATTGGTACACATGTATAAAAACAAGTAAAACAAGGCAGAGAGGACAGCAACTCCAAAATTGACGATAGCAAAGAAGGTCATCATCTCCATGGCACCCCAGAGTGGTTCTATCAGTTTGCCACATAATCCCACAGTGACAATGTCCACACACACTTCCCAAAAATGTATCTCAAGAAAACAAAAGGTGAAGGCTGTCCATATCCAAAATGCAGGAGGCAGTAGGTAACCTGGAGTGACACTCAGGGCTTTCACAGCCTCCTGGGAGTAGGAAAGGCAATATGAAAAAAGAACTACTATGCAGATAAACTTGACACTGGTGCTGGTGTTTCCTAAGAGTGCTGCAAATTGTTGTCTCAAGTAGGGAATATTCCTGCCAAGTCCTTTGACCGTTGCCATCGCCAGAGTCGTCCTTTAACCTCTTAAAATCTTCAAGTCGAGGGCCAACTTTCCTAACGTCTCCTGACGTTTCGTTTGTCCTAAGTGAAAGTTGGAGCCACTGCACATGCAAGATTAGTCACGTGGCAAACGTAACGAGATCGAAAACATTTTTTAATAATGTATTATGCACCCTTCGATGCAAATACCTAACGAGGGTTATAATCCAAGATACGAATGCATAAGCACACAGCGCAACCCAGACTTCCTTTGGTTACTTTTTTACTTCATTGTACTTCATGACAGTGCTCCTCCCAACGCGGGCACCTTGCACTACTGCGCATGCGATGCATAAGGCGCTTCATTGGCTGCCGTTCGCGCGTTTATTTTAAATATTAAAAAATATCATTTTTTTATCTATTAATTATAATCAAAAATAATTTTTTCAACATGTTCAAGTGGTACGTAGGTGGTTTTCAATATATTCTGAGCATTAGGTTAGAAAAAAATGGATATTCCGAAATTAAAAAAATTATGTTAGTTAATGTGATCTTTTTTTTATTTTTCGAAACCTAATGCTCAGCATACATATATTCAAAACCATCCACATACCAGCTGAACATGTTGGAAAAATCATTTTTGATTATCACATAACAATAAACAAAAAATGGTATTTTTTAACATTTCAAATAAGCGCGCGAACATGCGCAGTAGTGCAAGGTGCCCGCGTTGAGAGCATTGCTCTCCATGATCCAATAAATACATATGTATATATATATATATGTATATTAATATATATATATATATGTATATATTATGTATACATATGTATTTATTAGATCATGTTGCTCTCAACTCAACGCGTAAACGCCACAGACTTCAGATTTATCAGATGTGCCTTTTGTAGAGTCGCTAGAGTGGAGGTCTGGTAATGTGGTTTTCCATTTTCATTGGTCTAGGGGAAAAATGTCTTCTGAAGTTTTTAAATACAGAGGGCCCTGTGTGGCAACCTAGCTTAGAGATAGGGAGTGACGTCAAATGACACCGACCGCTTCGGTCATGTGACCGATTTCCCGTCACCTGACTGTCTGACCGGACATTTTGGAAATAGTGGTAATCATCTTATAAATAGTTATTGGAATATTTTTTACCAAATAATGTAAGATGAAAACAAAAACGGTATTATTTTTTATGTAATATCAGACTGTTAATCTCGTCAGACGGACAATTTCTTCGATTTACGTGATTTTAGTGAAACATAACCTACAAAAATTATTCGGAATTGAGCCACACAAGCACACAAGTTTATGGCAAATATGATTCGTTTCTTTCAGGAAAATATTAATCTAACTAAATGAAAGTTATTTAATATTTCCATAAACACTGTATATGTTTTCTCCATTATTATTGACAAAGAAAACTGTAGAAAGAAATCACAGAAAGATAACTTGTCACTATTACTCATAAAAAGAAGTTTACTAGAGTGCTGTCAAAACGATATTTTGGTTTTGATTGTAGTATAACGCTTTTATTTTTCAAGTTTTCTTCAGTTTTGAAGTTCTCAGGAAACTGAACAAATTTTTATTGCTCATTTTTAACAAAATAGAGATAACTGAACATTCAGTGTATAGCAATTTTGTTGAAAATTCAGCTCTTTGAGTACAAAATTAACTTTTTTATCTGAAAATTTAACGATGACATTTTTGTCTGAAGATTTATCGTTTTTAACTGAAATTCAACTATTATATTTGTTGTTGAGAATTCATCTTTTTTATCGCTTGAAAATTCGAGTACGCGGTTGAAATGCTAGCTACTTTGTTGGAAATTCATTTTTTTATTTGAATGTTCATCACTTTAGTTGAAAATTCATCTCTTTGATTGAACATTAGTTTCTTCTTTGTTTTAAAATTAATTTTAGCATAAAATTAATCTTATTGGTTGCCAATTCATATTTTGTTATAAAATGTAATTCTTTTGTTAAAAATTCGACAACTTTATTCAAAAGTCATCCTTTTTGGTTGAATATTCGTCTTTTTTGGCTAAAAGATCATATATTACATGTTTTGTTAAAAGAATTTAACCTGACTAGAAATTTGGAAAAAAAATTGTTAAAGTTTTTCAAAAGTACAGTTAAAATTACAGTTTTTATTTTCAACTTGAGGTGCCAAATTTATCAGGCTGAAAATTTGAAGCTTATAGGTTGAGAATAGCGTGAAATTTTTTCACTTTCAAACTTGAACATTTTCTTTACATTTTTAACATTTCACTCTAATGGTTTCGAATTTAAAAGCGTTTTAATGTTGATTTTTCATAAACGTGAAATGTTTGGCAAGATAGACCTAAACATTTCCGTTAACAACTCTTTCATAACTATAAGCGTCTAAATTTCTAAACGAAAAATATTGACAATTATACAATAACAAAACCAAATTTAATACTTTAAAAGCTTGAGCTATTCAAATATAATGATTAAGCCTTGAATTTTAAACAATGCTTAATTAATTCGAAATTTTCTCATTTATGAAGTTTCGTTAAAAATATTCTTTAACCGTTTTCAATTTAACATTGCTGTAATTATCAAGGTTTTCCTTTTGAAATTTTTTTAATTTGAAAAATGTATCTCAATTGTAAAGAAGAGACTGCGATTTCCAGTGTTGTAAACTTATAGTCGATCAAGTATTTTTGAATTCTTCAAGTGAAATACAAATAATTTTTTATTTTGTTATCATGAAATTATTCTAATGTTGACCTTTCCTATTTTACAATTACTTATGTATACAGAATTTTGACTGGAAATTGTACGATAATAAATAATTTAAATTTGAAACGACAAAATGTTGAACGTTTAGATTCTAAATCATAATTCGTAGATACAATTTTAAACGATATTTAAATTAAACTCAAATAGTTTTGAATTTTTTTAAGATGAAATTATTCCAATTTTAACCTTTTCTATTATACAATTATTGAGAAATGAAGGATTTAATTTGAAAATTGTGTAATTTTGAAAATATAGATTTAAAACGACAAAGTGTTTATAAGCGTTTCAATTCTAAATCCAAATTTATACGATTTTGAATTATTCAAATGAAAACCAAATGCTTTTCTAATTTGTTAACATGGTATAATTTCCATTTGAACCTTTTGTATTTTACAATTATTTAGCTACAAACAATTTTGAATTTAAATCATTCAATTTTGAACAATTTAAATTCGAAATGACAAGTGGTTAAACGTTTAAATTCCAAATGCAAATTTGTCCAATTGCAGTTATTTTAAGTAACATTTAATTTTGATAATGTAAATATACGGTCAATTATAAAAAATAAAATTATACGATAAATGATATAGAACGTTAGCGCATAGGTATAGCACCAGCCAACTTTTAAACACACACATACAGGTTAGGTTCTCGTTCCACAGTAAACTATCAACTGAATTTTATACCATTTATTGAATCACAAAACTCACAAAATCCACGTTTTGGCGTCTTAAAAAAATGCACTTATTCTTAGTTTTCAAGAATGGAAAACTATTCATATTTCATAGGTTATGTTCGTCGACAGCAACGAAATACGATCACTTTTTACATATTATATTCCTCTTTTTTTGATCAAACAAATTTCGTTCCACTAATAAAAAGGTTTTCTTACTTCATATCTCAGATATTAATTCAATTTTTCGCGTAATAACCTGATTTCCACTTTTTCCACTTGTCCAGTCAGGTGACAGTCAGATTACCGGAAATCGGTCATTTGATGGTCACTCCCCATCTCTGTCTACTAGCACTCGGACAGTTGGCGCGCTTATTTGAAAAAACAGCTAATATAATTTGCCCGAAAATAACTAAATGAATTAATTCATCAATTGTATCATTTAAAAACTTGTGAAAAAGGTAAAAATTCAAAATTTTCCAGTAAATTTGGCACCTTAGAGCTGGGAAAATTAGGGAATAACAATGAAATAATAATTAAATCGCATGTAAAATGTATAAAATGGGCTATCAATTGAATTATTATAATTTCTGATAAAAATTGCAATTTAGCTGGAACTGCTGGTCTGTAATTAAAAATGTTGACCTTTTTTGTTGAAATATCGAACTTTGTATTATATTTTTCAATGAGGATTTATCTTCTTTGGTCAAATGAAATATTAAAAAGTAAACAATTTGAAACTGAATTATTTGAAATAGAAAGCCTTGAATCATTAATATTTCAGGGTGTTAAATTTAAACTTTGAACGGTACAATTTTAATTTTGAAATTTATTATTATTATGATATAGTATTATTTAAAAACTTGTGAAAAATGTAAAAATTCCAAATTTTTCAGTAAATTTGGCACTTTAGAGCCGGGAAAATTCGGGAATTACAATGAAATAATAATTTGTTCGTAGGTAAAATATATAAAAAGGGCTATCAAATGAATTACTATGAATTCTGATAAAAATTGCAATTTAGCTAAAATTTCTAGTTTTCACTTAAAAATTTGAACCTTTCTGGTTGAAGTATCGAACTATGTATTATATTTTTCGATGAGGATTTATCTTCTTTGGTTGAAATTCAGTTGAAAGTTGAAGAATTTTTGTTTAAACTTAATTTTTTTGTCGAAAGGTCATCTTCAATTCACAGCATTGAACATGATAGCGTGGATTTCTGTTTTTCAATAATAGAAAAAACTTGTACTTTCCTCTGATTTTGGTTGTACTTTATTGCATTTATTTGTACATTGTTGTAAAAATAGTTTTAGGTTTCTGTACTTTTTGTAAGAAGTTTTTCATCAGGGAAATTAATCTTCTTCATTGAAAATCACCTTTTTGTTTAGGAATACATAATTTTATTGAAAAATTCATGTTTGTTTAGAAATGTACATATTTGGTTAAAAATTCGTCTTTTTCAGTTGAAGATTCCCCTGTCTTCATAGAAAAACCAACTATTTGGTTGACAGATAACTTATTTGTCAAAAGTCCATATTTATTAGTTTAAAATTAAACTGTTTTAATTCAACCATTCTGTTGGCGACTTCTTCAATAGTGCCACACTGGCGCCTGAGCGGCGACCCAATTATCCCCAATAAAATAAGAATTCTCAACCTTTTCCGACACGTATTATACAGGATTTTGAAACTTTGACCCTATTAGCTTGTGCATGAAAGAGAAAAGCATATTTTTATTTTAAAAAGATTTCATTTCGCCACTTTGAAGTATAATGTTTTCAACTTAACAGAAATCGTAAATTTTGTTATTTAAATTTTAAACTATGTACTCTAAGGCAGGTTCAAAAGTGGTGGGAGGTAGGATTGTGCCGTCCGGTCTAAATGCGAGTGGAGTTTTCAACAAAATAGGTTATTTTTCAACCAAATTGTTGAGTTTTTAAGCCAAAAAGACCAATTTTCACAAAACAGTTGAATTATAAACCAGTAGATAAATATGGACTTTTGACAAATAAGTTATCTTTCAACAAACTAGTTGGTATTTCTATGAAGACAGGGGAATCTTCAACTGAAAAAGACGAATTTTTAATTGAAAAACAGAAATCCACGCTATCATTTTCAATGCTGTGAATTGAAGAATTGATCAAAAAACTTATATATTTTCAAAATTATATCATTTTAAGCAACTCGAATTTTTCCTAGAATTTTTTGAAAATCCTCCAAAAGTAAAAAAAATGACCTTAAAATCATCCTGATTTTTTTTTGAAAATTTTATTGAATATTCTTTTAAAATTAACTAAAAAAATATAATGTTATTTTTTGTAGAAATTTTGATACAAATTTTTCATTCATTTAAAACCTTTCAAAATGCTTAAAAAGCTTATAAATTTTGTGTTCGGAATTTTCAAACATTTGCTATCTGTTTTAAAATCTAAATTTAGTTTTTTATCTTTCGAAATCTTTTCCAGTTTTAAATTAAGATTGGATCTTTTCAAAATTTCAAAATTAAAATTGTACCGTTCAAAGTTTAAATTTAATACCCTGAAATATTAATGATTCAAGGCTTTCTATTTCAAATAATTCAGTTTCAAATTGTTTACTTTTTAATATTTGATTTGACCAAAGAAGATAAATCCTCATTGAAAAATATAATACATAGTTCGATATTTCAACAAAAAAGGTCAACATTTTTAATTACAGACTAGCAGTTCCAGCTAAATTGCAATTTTTATCGGAAATTATAATAATTCAATTGATAGCCCATTTTATACATTTTACATATGAACTAATTATTATTTCATTGTTATTCCCTAATTTTCCCGGCTCTGAAGTGCCAAATTTACTGGAAAATTTTGAATTTTTACATTTTTCACAAGTTTTTGAATAATACGATTAATGAATTAATTCATTTAGTTATTTTCGGGCAAATTATATTAGCTGTTTTTTCAAATAAGCGCGCCAACTGTCCGAGTGCCAGTGGTTCGGAAGTGGTGGGAGGTAGTCTCAGCCCATGTGCCACTCGCCCTAGCGGGGCTAGCTAAAGATATTGGCTAGCGCATTCGCATCAACTTTCAAACTTTCTTTTTCATAAATTTACTTTCAACTACTAATCGATCTGTCATTTTAAACAAATTTCACGTTTTCATTTGCAGTCAAAGAGCTCAACTGTCAAAGCAGACGCCATGAAAAATGCGACGTTGCCAAATCTACGTTCAGACACATTATACCGGCATAATTATATAATTTTTGACTTTCTTCAACGTAAATAAGCTACATATGATACATTTGAGGGTTAATAAAACTCTTATCATTCAAACAGTATTATTTTCCGACATAGACTTAGGACTAACTTTTTGCAGATAGTACCCAGATCGTAGAGGGAAGATAGGTATAGAGGCGACAATGCAATGGACAGCTTGAAGCACACTAAGGGGAGCGAGACGGCAGGGGAAGGCTTAGTTAGGGAACCAGCAACGCGAAGGCGCT